>CAUYQV010188744.1:0-20972 GCA_963574575.1 Galagoides demidoff
CTAAGGTGGTGGGTTCGAATCCCCAGCCTGGGCCCACCAAACAACAATGATGGCTGCAACCAAAAAATGGCCGGGCGTTTTGGTGGGCGCCTGTCATCCCAGCTACTTGGGAGGCGGAGGCAGAAGACTCGCTTGAGCCTAGGAGTTGGAGGTTGCTATGAGCTGTGATCCCTTGGCAGTCTACCCAGGGGAATAGCTTGAGGCTCCGTCTCAAAAAAAAAAAAAAAAGTATATGTTTTGGAGGCTGGGTGTGGTGGCTTACACCTGTAATCCCAGCATTTTGGGAGGCCTACGTGAGTGGATGGCCTGAACTCATGAGTTTGAGACCAGCCTAAGGGAGAGCAAGACCTAGTCTCTAAAAATAGCTGGGCAATTGTAGTAGGCACCTGTAGTCCCAGCTACTTGGGAGGCTGAGGTGAGACAATCATTTGAGCCCAAGAGTTAGAGGTTGCTGTGAGCTATGACACTAGGGCACTATATTGGGGGAGGGGTGTGTAGCTTGGTGACAAAGTGAGACTCTGTCTCCAAAAAAAAAAAAAAAAAAGTATGTTTTAGGTTGGGCACAGTGACTCACGTTTGTAATCCTAGCACTCTGGGAGGCCAAGGCAGGATGACCACTTGAAGCCATGAGTTCAAGACCAGCCTAAGCAAAAGTGAGACCCCCCATCTGTACTAAAAATAGAAAAATTAGACAGGTGTGGTGATGTGTGCCTGTAGCCCACCTACTCAGGAGGCTGAAGTAGGAGGATTACTTGAAGCCAGGAGTTTGAGGTTGCTGTGAGCTAGGTTTATGCCATGGGATGGTAGTCTCGGGGACATAGCAAGACTGTCTCAAAAAAAAAAAAATTATGTGTTTTCCAAGATTCTGTTCCCCTATGTGAGAAGCTCTTCATTGAAAGCTTTTCTTTGTGCCAAAGACAAGAAATCTCTACCTCTTAGAGGGAAAGGATTGCAGTAACCTGTAAGGTCCCTGGCATCCAGAGCCTTATTAGAGGATTCCCGAGTCCTGTCCCTAGAAGATAGTCTCCTTCCCCAGGGCTGAGGCAATAAGAATCATTACTTATATTTTTATAGCAATTTATGTCATCCATTACTTTCATGTTGATAAGTCCTTGGAAACATTTCAAACCTTATTTTTATTTAATTCGGAGGGCTGCTTCTTTCTTGAAACATTCTCTTTCCTACTTGTGCAAGCTTGTACTCTCCTGTTTGCCACCTGCCTCTCTCCTCTTCTTGGTTTCATTTGCCAGCTCCTTTTCCTCTGCTCTGTATCCATTAAAGGTTGAGTTCTAGGCCCTGGCCTCCTCTTACTCTAACCTCTCTCCCTGGGTGATCTCACTCTTCCCTGTGGTTTCAATTACCATCTAGATGTCAACAGCCTTGCAGCTTTCTTCATTGCCCTCTCTCTGAGACTACTTGACTTTTTTTCACTTGAACATTTCTTAAGGCATCTTAATTCTCATCATCTCTACAGAACGTGCTCCCCTCCCAGGGTCCCTATTGTGGTGAATGGCCGAACATCTAACATTGCTTAAGTCAGAAGCCTGGGTGAGTCATCTCTGACTCAAGTCCTGCTCATTCCACCCCTGCAGTAGCTCTCTGCAGCTCTCCTTCCCACTTCCTCCTTCTCATTTCCATCATCGCAAGCTGCCTCCTCTGTAGGTCACTTTCTCCTCAGTAGCCAAATTGACTTTTTTTTTTGAGAAAGGGTCTCACTCTATCACCCAACCTGAAGTGCAGTGGCATCATAGCTCACTGCAGCCTCAAACTCCTATGCTTAAGGGAGACTCCTGCCTTAGCCTCCCAAGTAGCTAGGATCACAAGTGTATGCCTCAGCCCAAAGTGACTCTATGACTCTTTTTTCTTTTTTTTTTTGACTCTGTGACTCTTTAAAAATGCAAATATCTACGGTGCCCATAGCTCAGTGGGTAGGGTGCTGGCTACATATACCCAGGCCGGTGGGTTCAAACCCAGCCCAGGCCAGCTAAACAACAATGACAACTGCAACAACAAAAAAACAACAACAACAATTATAACAAAAATATAGCTGGGTGTTGTGGCAGGCACCTCCCAGCTACTTGGGAGGCTGAGGCACGAGAATCACTTAAAGCCCAAGAATTGGAGGTTGCTGTGAGCTGTGACAGCACTCTACAGAGGGTGACAAAGTGAGACTCTGTCTCAAAAAAAATGCAAATATGTCACCAAATTCTTCAGATGCCCTCCTATTTCTCTTACATAAAATCCAAGCCCTTTAACCATGACCTTCAAAACTCTGCAAGGTCTGAGGCCAGGGTAGGAGGATTGCTTGAGCTCAGGAGTTCTATCAGCCTGAGCAAGAATGAGACCCTGTCTCTACTAAAAATAGCAAAAATTAGCTGGGCATGATGGCAAGCACCTGCACTCCCAACTTTTCTGGAGCCAAGCTGGGAGGACTGCTTGAGCCCAGGAGTTTGAGGTTGCTGTGAGCTAGGCTTACACCATAGTACTCTACCTGGGTAACATAGTGAGACTCATCATCTGGCTGATGCCCGCCTTTCAGGCTCCATCTCATATTGTTCTTTTCCCCACTCTACATCCAGCTAGTCTGAATGTTACTGAAACATTTATTCATTCAGGAATCTGGGCATTTATTGAGTGCCTTCTTTGTGCCAAGTGCAGTATAAGGGGCTTGAGTGTGAACAAGGCAAATGTCTTTGCCTTCAGGAAGCCTCTTACCTGCTGCTCCCTCCACCTGATCTCTCTCCTCTAGCACATAACCTCCCCTGTCCCCTACTAACTCCTGCTCATCATTAAGATCAAAATTAACTCTCATTTCCCTGGACCTTTCAGGCTCCAATAAGAACCTTTGTTATGCATTCCTATGGCCTTGAATTTGACCTTCATTACTCATGTCTGATTCCCCTGCTAGACCAGAGGCTCCAGGAGACTGAAAACCAGGTCTTCATGTTCACCGATGCCTGGCGCTATGCCCAGCTCATATTATAAACTCAATGCATTTTGTTTGAATGAAAGGACATATCCTTTTCATTTAGATCTGTTTTTTAAAAACATTTGAGGGTTGGGCGAGGTGGCTCACACCTGTAATCCTAGCACTCTGGGGGACTGAGGCAGGTGGGTCACCTGAGCTCCGGAGTTCGAGACAAGCCTGAATAAGACTGAGACCCCATTTCTACTAAAAATAGAAAAACTAGCTGGGTGTTGTGGCAGGCACCTGTAGTCCCAGCTACTCCAGAGGCTGAGGAAAGAGGATCACTTGAGCCGAAGAGATTGAGGTTGCTGTGAGCTATGATATTACTGCACTCTACCCAGGGCACAGAGTGAGACTGTCTCAACAAAAAACAACAAAGAACATTTTGAGGATTGGGCGGCACCTGTGGCTTAGTGAGTAGGGTGCCAGCTCCCCCCCCCCCCCCGCCGCCAAACTGCAACAAAAAAATAGCCGGGCGTTGTGGTGGGTGCCTATAGTCCCAGGTATTCAGGAGGCTGAGGCAAGAGAATCACCTAAGCTCAAGAGCTGGAGGTTGCTGTGAGCTGTGATGCCATGGCACGGTACCCTTCCGAGGGCTACAAAGTGAGAATCTATCTCTAAAAAAAAAAAAAAAATTTTAACTTCTTAAACACTACCAAAGGCTGCCTATCCTCGTTGAAGCCTTGCACAGCGAAGTCTACCTTACTCCAAGGTTGTGCTTTAAAGGAGACCATCGATCTCTGACATCTCCCTGATTGGAGAAAGTAAACACCCAGCTGGCACAGAGATCTGCTGTTAGAGCCCTTCCATGCAGTCAACTCATCCTACAGAAAGGTACCCTGGGGCTGTCCTTTAAAGAACAGGGGCTTTAATTTTGAGAGGGAATCTGGTTTCCAGTCTTCTGTGTGCTAGTTGTGTACACAGGTCATTCACTGTTTCTGACCCTTGGCCTTTCTACCTGTGCAGGTAGGTGTCACACGTACACGGCGGGGCCCATGAGAAGAGTTCATGAGTTGTGGCAAAGGATACTCAGACCATTACTTTTTTTTTTTTTTTTTTTGAGACGGAGCCTCAAGCTGTCCCCCTGGGTAGAGTGCCGTGGCATTACAGCTCATAGCAACCTCCAACTCCTGGGCTCAAGCGAGTCTCCTGTCTCCGCCTCCCAAGTAGCGGGGACCACAGGCGCCCGCCACAATGCCTGGCTATTTTTTTGGTTGCAGCCATCATTGTTGTTTGGCGGGTCTGGGCTGGATTTGAACCTGCCACCTTAGGTGTATGTGACTGGCACCTTAGCCACTTGAGCCACAGGCGCCGAGCCAACCATTACTTTTATTTTATTTTATTTTATTTTTTGAGATAGAATTTCACTTTGTACCCTGGGTAGAGTGCCATGACATCATCATAGCTCACAGCAACCTGGAACCCTTGGGGTCAAGTGATCCTCTTGCCTTAAATTTTCATATTTATTTATTTATTTATTGTTTTTTTTTTTTTTTTTGAAACAAGAGTCTCACTTTGTCACCCTCAGTAGAGTACTGTAGCATCACAGCTCACAGCAACCTCTAACTCTTGGGTTCCAGTGATTCTCTTGCCTCAGCCTCCCAAGTAGCTGGGACTAGAGGCTCCCACTACAACAACCAGCTATTTTTAGAGATGAGGTCTTGCTCTTGCTCAGGCTGGTCTTAAAATCATGAGCTTAAGCAATCCATCCATCTCGGCCTCCCCGAGTGCTAGGATTACAGGTGTGAGCCACTGTGCTGCCTAGCTGGAGCATTACTTTTGGTGTCTTCCCTAACTGCAAGGCAGTTCAGATTAGTGGTTAGAAGTCTGAGTTCTGGGTAAGACAGACCCGAGGAAAGTAATGTAACATCTCCCAGTCTCAGTTTGCTCATGCCGAAAATGAGAACAAAGTCACACCTGCATTATAGGGCTGTGGTGAGCTCTGCGTGAAGCTAATGTGTAGAAACAGCTCATCCCAGAGCCCCACTATACATCCCAGTACGTAGTGAGCACTCAAAGGATGTGCTCAGTATCATACAGGGACTGTGAGAGGGACAGAGGAATTGGATCAGTGATTCTGATCCTCAGGGGTAAATTCTATATATATAGATGATATATCAAGCAGCATGATATATGGCATGATATATCAAACAGCTAATTTATGGAGGATCCTGTGAAGGTTGCCATGCAACCTGGTCTAGTGGAGAACATACGTACATAAGTAAGGAAGCTTTCACATGGAAAATGATAAAGGGCCTAAGAAAGATTTCCTAAAAAAGAAAGCCAGGGGACCCCAAAGCTTGTTGAATCAGGCCAGGTATGGTGGCTTGCACCTGTAATCCTAGCATTCTGGAAGGTTGAGGTAGGAGGATGCCTTGAGTTCAGGAGTTCCAGACCAGCTTAAATAAGAGTGAGGCTCTTTCTCTACTAAAAATACAAAAAGTTAGCCAGGCATTGTGGTGGGCACCTGCAGTCCCAGCTACTTGGGAGGTTGAGGGAGGAGAATCACTTGAACCCAGGAGTTTGGGGTTGCTGTGAATTAGGCTGAGGCCATGGCTCTTTAGCCTGTCTAACCTGGGCAACAAAGTGAGCCTCTGTCTCAGACGCCACCCCCGCCAAACAACAACAAAAAAACTCTTGTTGAGGGTGGCACCTGTGGCTCAAAAGGGTAGGGCGCTGGTCCCATGTGCCAGAGGTGGTGGGTTCAAACCCAGCCCTGGCCAAAAACTAACAAAACAAACAAACAAAAAAACTCTTGTTGAATCAAAGAAGCTGCTAGAAGCAAAACAATACACACTCTAGGCTCAGCAGCTAGGGTGCCAGCCACATACACTGGAGCTGGCAGGTTCAAACCCTGCCTGGGCCTGCCAAACAACAATTACAACTACCAAAAAAAAAAAAAAAAAAAAAAGCCAGGTGTTGCGGCAGGCACCTGTAGCCCCAGCTACTTGGTGCTAGGCAAGAGAGCTGAGGCAAGAGAATCTCATAAGCCCAAGATTTGAGGTTGCTGTGAGCCGTGACACCATGGCACTCTACCGAGGGCAACATGGTGAAACTCTGTCTCAAAAAAAAAAAAAGTACATACTCAAGGGTGCTTGTAGCTCAATGATTAGGACACTAGTCACATGCTCCAGGGCTGGTGAGTTCAAACACAGCCCAGGCCTCCTAAACAAAATAAAACAAACAAATAACTGGGCCTTGTAGTTGGTGCCTGTAATCCCAGCTACTTGGGAGGCTGAGGCAAGAGAATCACTTAAGAGTTGGAGGTTGCTGTGAGCTGTGATGCCATAGCACTCTACTAAGGGCGATATAGTGAGACTCTGTCTCAAAAAACAAACAAGCAAACAAAAAGAAACAACTTAGTAATAGAGGTCAGAAAAGTGATTCCTGCTGGGGTCTTGCTGGGGAGCAGGCATGAGGGAACTTTCTGGGGTTTGGAACTGTTCTCTGTTTTGACCTAGGTAATTGACGCCTAGACACAAAACATGTAAAAATTCATCCAGTGGTATACTTAAGATTTGTGCCCTTTCCTGTATAGAAATTAGTTCTAGAAAAAAAGTGCTAAAGGAGTTTTGAAAAGTCTGATTTTTTTCTAGCTAACCAGACAGAGCAGGCTGCATGGTCAGAGAAGGAACTGCAGGGGGGACATGGCCACTTTCTCTCCCTTGGAGGCTCAGCACCAGAGGAGCTAAACAAAGCACTTAAACGTCCCTTAATGGAGTCAGGAGTCATCAGTAAGTGGTTTTGGAGATTATTTGCTGTTTACAATGCAAAAGAAAAAAAGTTGGGGATTATATAATTGCAAAGAATCCTAGACAGAGAGGTAATTATCAAGTGTAACATGAGTGTTCTATTTTGGGGCCTCATTGCTGGCTCTTCTGGCCTTTCATTCCCTTTGGCTAATGTGATTGTGAATTGTTTTGCTGGTTCTCTGCTGTCAGAGATGGCTGGAGGATCAGAGGTGATGGATAGGGTGAATACAGGATAAATCACATTTCTGCTGGGCTTTCCTGTTCACAAAGCACCTGTGTACATAGCATCTCACTTGAGAGCAATCCAGGAGAGAGGCAGGGATATCGGTCATGGTTATTGATTGCAAGCAACAGAAACCAGTTCTGGGTAGTTTAAGCAGAGAAGGGATGTATTGGGAGGTTATCAAACAGCTCACAGAATCAGAAGGAAAACTGGAAGACTAAATTCAGAAGACAGGTACGAATCAAGGAATGCTTATGTAAACCCATGTATTTTAGGGGATTTTATTTCTGTCCCTTAACTATTTTATGGTTAAGTTTGGAAATGATTGAGACAAAGAGGGAAAGTAATTTGATCAGCAGAGAAAGATTTCAGGAGGGAATCACTGCATGTGCAAAGAAGGATCAGAGGGTGATTAGGGTACACAATTTGGGAGCAGTGAGAGAGGGCAGGTTGAGACTATATTGTACAGAGCTCGGATGCTTCCCTGATGAGGTTGTCCTTAAAGTGGTAGGCAGTAAAGATAGGTTTTTCAGCAAGGGAATGAAATTTTCTATTGCCCTTTATTTATTTATTTATTTATTTATTTTTTGAGACAGAGCCTCAAGTTATCCCCCTGGGGTAGAGTGCCGTGACATCACAGCTCACAGCAACTTCCAACTCCTGGGCTCAAGAGAGTCTCCTGCCTCAGCTTCCCAAGTAGCTGGGACCACAGGCGCCCGCCACAACACCTGGCTATTTTTTGGTTGCAGCCGTCATTGTTGTTTGTTGGGCCCGGGCTGGATTCGAACCCACCACCTTGGGTATATGTGGCTGGCACCTTAGCCACTTGAGCCACAGGTGCCGAGCTTCTATTTACACTTTAGGAATAACCACCTGGTACACACAAGAGGTTTGTGGGAGGCAGGAAGAGTCTAGACCTGAGCCAGCCTACAGAGGGAACAAGAGTGTCAGTTGTTCTGAAAGGCTGAGGGGAATGAAGACCAAGAAAGGGCTTTGGTGTCTGGGTCATTGGGACCCCCTGAAACTGGGTTCACAGAGGAAGCAGTCTCAAGAGTGTGTTGGGGTGAGGTCAGTTCACAGTGTTAGGGACTGCCTGGGTGATGAGGAAGTGGAGTTTCAGACAGATGAGGACAGAAAGTCGGCCTGTCACTGCTCTTAGCTCTTTCTGAGCTCCCCACTCCCTGCCATAGCTGTCTCTGGCTCAGAGCTGAACTTGCCCTCTGGAACTGTCTCCTCTTGGCCTGTCCCCCAGCCTGACATATTTCTTAGCACCTGAAGAGACCTTAAGTGGGAACGTGGAGGCATGGGGAAGGGGAGGACTGGAGAAGGACATACAGTCAAGAAGAGACAGCACCAGCAGTGAGGCTCTGTCTCCTCTGCCCTGCTGGAGACATGTCTTTCCTGAGAAGCCATCTGGCTGAGCTTGTATTCTGTTGCTTATAACAGAATCCTCCAAATCAGGCAATTTTTAAAGAAAAGCAATATATTTTTTTAAATAGCTATGGAGACTGAGAAGTCCAAGGTCAAGGGGCCGCATCTGTTGAGAGCCTTCTTGCTGGTGGGGACTCTGTAGAGTCCCAAAGTGGTGAGGGGGCTGAAGTGCCACTCAGGTCTCCCTTCCTTTTATAAAACCACCAGTCCCACTCCCATGATCACCCATTAATCCATTAACCTATTAATCCATTAATCCATGAGCAGATTAATCCACTCGTGAGGGCAGAGACCTCATAACCTAATCACCTTATCTAAAAGGCTCTATCTCTCAATACTGCCACACTGGGATCAAATTTCAACATGTGATTTGGAGGTGACAGACTCAAACTGAGTCCCCTCCCTGGCTCATTTCATGGCTGCGGTGATGAGTGTGCATTCAGCTTGTACAGCGTATTCAATAGATTTTGAATTCCTCATTTGGTGTCTTCCAGTAAGACCCTCCAAGCCTGTAGCCTCCCAGCTTGCCATATCCTCCAGAAACTGGTCCGGGGCTCTAAGGGACTCCTGGGCCCCTGGGCTGAGGCTGCTGCACACTGTAGAGTGGGAGGGCAGGTCTTTCATCCTGGCCCTGCCTCTCAGCCTGAGGACAGTGTAATCCTCAATCCGATCCCTAAAGGCACTGCCCAGAGTGAAACCATTCTTTTAAGATTCTGGGGAGGCTTTGAGCCAACTTTTTGCTCTTCAGAATCCAGCCTGTCTGAAGATCCCCTCACTTCCCATGGAGAATCCAGCACCATATCCAGGCTACACAGGCTGGGGTTGAAGGCAAGTCTCTTCAGAGCAGGCTTATACATCCAGGACCCATTTTCTGTTAATTCATCAGCTTCTGATTACAAGATCTTAGGGTAAAGTTAAATTCTAAATCTGAGCTTGGACTATAAATTCCTATAAATCCTCTCCCACACACACTTCTGCTGAGGCTGAGATAGGTTAAGTTTCCTGTGTTGGAAGATCTTCATCTCCTCCTCACTGGGGGAATAGTATTCTTGGGAGTATTCTCAGTTCCAGCTCCTGAACCTGAATGGCTCGGACCTCAACCCTGGCTGCTCTCTTGCCATCTCCTTCAGCATCTCCCAGCCCTGGGATTATTCCTTTACTATTCTGTATCCTCGCACCAAATGCATCTTAGTATAAGTATGGCTCTAATCACGCTCAAGAACCTTTAAGGGCTCCCCGTGGGTTAGAAATGTAGCACAGAGTTAACTAAGTAGCATTTCAGGTCTGTACAGCAGGGCCAGACCCCTCTGCAGTCTCATCACTAGTCCCTCCCAGCAGGGCCCTCACCAGGCAGGCAGAAGCAGTAACTCAGAGGCACCAGGGAGAAGCGCCACCACCTGCCTGGCAAAATGGATCTCCCACCAGCTCCTGCTGTCATTCACATTCTCCTCAGATGTCATTTCCCCTTTTTATTCACCATGTAGCCAGGATGGGGGAAAGTGGTAATTTTAAGAGTTGCCTAAAATGGTCAATTTTATGTTATATATATTTAACTTAAAAAAAGAAAAGAGGGGTGCTAGAGAATGGAAGCTGAGCCTGCGCTGGGACCCCGACCTCTGATTGGCCCGGTGGTCTCCGGCAGGTGCCGGACTGAGGCAGACGGACAATGTTGGCAGGAGCTGCACAGGGTTCGTGAGGAGCCCTTGGGGTGTAGGCCTGCCTGCTGTTCCCATACCCACCTGCTCCATGCCTCACGGGGAACGATTCCCAACTAGATCCAGACGCCTACCTTAGGGGTGGACCCGGGAGGAGTTAAGAAGATTCCATTCTTGGGGGCACCTGTGGCTCATGTGGCTAAGGCACCAGCCACATATACCCAAGGTGGCGGGTTCGAATCCAGCCTGGGCCCACCAAACAACAATGACGGCTACAACCAAAAAATAGCCGGGCATTGTGGCGGGCGCCTGTGGTCCCAGCTACTTGGGAGGCAGAGGCAGGAGACTCGCTTGAATCCAGGAGTTGGAAGTTGCTGTGAGCTGTGATGCCACAGCACTCTACCCAGGGTGACAGCTTGAGGCTCTGTCTCAAAAAAAAAAGAAGGTTCCATTCTTGTGCTCCAAACCAGAAAATCTTGCTCCCTGTTTATAGACTAGGAATAATGTTTAAAAGCAACTGGCTGGTGTTTAAAATTTAGGATTATCATAACCTAAGCCCCTATGCTGAAGTAAGATTAATTGTCTTGGAAATATGAAGTTGGGGTACCCCAAATCTACTGCAACTATGACAATTTTGCTGGGTTTTGACTTTGACAATGCAATCATAGATGACAAAAGTGACACTGGATTGTACAATGTGCTCCAGGCAGAAATCTTCCCATTGAACTATAGGATTCTTATCATAAAGGACTGTGGACAGAATTTATGGGCAGAGCCTTTAAGTATTGGGGAGATAAAGGTGTAAGAGATGATGAAATGAAAAGAGCAGTGACATCAGTGCCTTTTACTCCAGGAATGGTGGAACTTTTCAACTTTATAAGAAAGAGTAAAGAGAAATTTGACTATTATTTCAGATTCAAATTCAGTCTACATAGATTGGGTTTTAGAAGCTGCCAGTTTTCACGATGTATTTGATAAAGTACTTACAAACCCGGCAGCTTTCCATAGCAAAGGTCATTGCACTGTGGAAAATTATCGTGCTCATTCCTGCAACAGATGCCCAAAGAATCTTTGCAAAAATGTAGCTTTGGCAGAATTTGTAGGTAAACAGTCACAACAGGTAGTGAATTATACACGAATTGTTTGTATAGGTGATGGTGAAAGTGATGTTTGTCCAATAAGGTTTTTGTTTTTCTTTTTTGAGACAGAGCCTCAAGCTGTCGCCCTGGGTACAGTGCTGTGGTGTCACAGCTCACAGCAACCCCCAACTCCTGGCTCAAGCGATTCTCCTGCCTCCACTTTCAAAGTAGCTGGGACCACAGGTGCCCGCCGCAATGCCCGGCCATTTTTTGGTTGCAGCCGTCATTGTTGTTTGGCGGGCCTGGGCTGGATTCGAACCCACCACCTTAGGTGTATGTGGCTGGCGCCTTAGTTGCTTGAGCCACAGGCGCCCAGCCCAATAACCTTTTTAAAGAAGAATGATCTTGCCATGCCACTTGGAAAGGATATGCCTTACAGAAAACTCTTGCCAGAATGTCTCAAAATCTTGAGCCTATGGAATATTCTATTGTAGTGTGGTCCTCAGGTGTTGGAATAATTTCCCATTTACAATATGTCTTATAAAGGAGTAAAATGCCAAAAGAGAGAGAGAGAGAGAGAGCTGCCTGTTAGCGTTTAGTTTTTCTATGCTAAGCTGGAGTCTATTCTAATGGAAGCCTGCCTGTTTGGTGACAGCGTACCTCTTGGTCTTCTGCTTGTACAAAGCAAGTCCCAGAACAACATGGCAGGAGAAACTAAGGCCAAAAGAGCTAAACTGCTTTGTACAATGGAGTTAAGAGTGTCTGTAACCCCACTGGAGTTAGCTGTTCAGTTTTTTTATTTTTTTTTGAGACAGAGTTTCATTCTGTGTCCTGGGTACAGTGCCATGGTGTTGTCATAGCTTACAAACAACCTCATATTCTTGAGCTCAAGCAATCCCCCTGCCTCAGTCTCTTGAGTAGGTGGGACTACAGGTGCCTGCCACAACGCCCAGCTATTTTTTAGAGATAGGGTCTTGCTGTAGCTCAGGCTGGTCTCAAACTCCTGAGCTCAGGCAATCCACCCACTTCGGCCTTCCAGAGGGCTGGGATTACAGGTGTGAGCCACCGCATTTAGCCAGTTGTTCAGTTGTTAATGGTTTTGGTTCTTGGTTTAGTTATAAATGTTGTTCTTGTTTCCTTTTTCTGAAAGACCCAGGACATGGGTGTGGGGCACAGTTTGGACACAGTGAAAAGGATAGGAACAGAAAAACTCGATCTAACTAGGGTGGGAGGGTAGGGGGAGACCCCACTGCTGCCATGGTGGAAAGCTGGGGGGCAGCAGGACATGGCTGAGGGGCTTTGGATGTCCACCCTTGAGTTTCCCATTGGACAGCACTTTGTAGTTTTTGTTTACTGAGTTGCAATCTCCTCATGATTTACCCAAGCTGTCAGCAAGCTCGTTAGCTGACACACCTGGAATTAGCCTGCGGTTTGTGCTGCCTTGGGGAATGAAGTGACAAGTGGCAGCCTCCTGAAAACATGATTACAAGACAGCCAGGAATGATCAGGAATAAACCAGAACATCTGTTCAGATTACATAGAAACAAGACATATGACTATGGTTAAGTGCTTAAACTGTGAGTTTTGGAGTCAGGCAGTCTTGTTTTGCTTCCTGGGTCTGCCTTATAAGCTGTTGACCTTGGGCAAGTTAATTAACCTCCTTGGGCCTCAGTTTCGCTCTCTGTTAAGTAAGCACAACAGTCTTTACCACATAAGGCTGTTATGGGGATTTTTTTTTTTTGAGACAGAACCTTAAGCTGTTGCCCTGGGTAGAGTGCTATGACATCACAGCTCACAGCAATCTCCAACTCCTGGGCTCAAGCAAGTCTCCTGCCTCCACCTCCCAAGTAGCTGGGACCACAGGCGCCCACCACAATGCCTGGCTATTTTTTGGTTGTAGTCATCATTGTTGTGCGGGCTGGATTCAAACCCGCCACCTTAGGTGTATGTGGCTGGTGCCTTAGCCACTTGAGCCACAGGCGCCGAGCCAGCTGTTATGGGGATTAAATAAGATATTATAGATATATCATTTAGTATAGTGTGTGTCACGGAATTCAGTTCACTCATATGAAATTGTTGTTTTGTGGGTCAAAAATTATTGAAGAGGCCAGATGTGGTGGCTCATGCCTATAATCCTAGCATTCTGGGAAGCCAAGGCAGGAGGATCCTTTGAGATCAGAAATTTGAAGAGCAAGACCAAGTCTCTACAAAACATAGAAAAATTAGCTAGGCACAGTGACTCACACCTGTAATCCTAGCACTCTGGGGGGCTGAGGCAGGTAGATTACTTGAGCTCAGGAGTTGGAGACCAGCCTGATCAAGAGCAAAACTCTGTCTCTACAGAAAATAGAAAAGTAGCTGGGCATAGTAGCTCATGCCTGTGGTCCCAGCTACTCGGGAGGCTGAGGCAGGAGAATCACTTAAGCCCAGGGATTTGAGGTTGCTGTGAGCTGTGATGACACCACTGTGCTGGAGCCTGGGCTAACAGAGTGAGACTGTCTCAAAAAAAAAAAGGAGGAGATTAAACTCTTCGGTTCAGATTTAAAGGAGAGGGACAATCAGCAAGAATAGAAAATAGGGGACTGTCAGGTTACAAGTGTTATCTTCATAGTAATTTCTCTCACTTGGACCACTTACCACATGTACACTTGCATTTCAATCTTTAAGTTCTTCTTACCTTCATTTTCTTTCCACACCCTCCCCAAATGTCCTTTGTAATCAGATTTTACCTGGACCGTAACTTGAGAAGGTGCTTGGTCCCATGGAAGCAGATGAGGAAAGAACCTTAAGAACTTGGGAGGAACCACAGTTTGGGATGAGGCCTCAGTCCTCTGTGACATCAGGGCCTGAGGGCAGCAAATTCTAGAGTGGCTTCAGAGGTGTGATGGGGCTGCGGAGAGAGGAGGCCTTCTCTATAGCCAGGCCTGGGTATAGTGTGGGAGGGGAAAGAACTGAAAATGGACGTGGACTTGTTCATTCTCCTGGCCTCAAGGACAAGCTGGAGGCAGCTCTGGGTCTGGCAGGCAAATGGCCGGGGGTTAATGCTCCGGAGAGAAGGGTAGGACAATTTGGGTTCTCACTCTCAGTGTAGAAAGAGAGAAAGGAGGGAGAGATGGGCAATTTGTGAGTCTCCTTGGGAACTCCCTTTTCATTTTCATGGAAGTTTGAAGAACAAAATGAGATGTGTCTAAATGAATGCAGTGGTGGAAGGAGGTCCAGCTTCTCTCCCCAGCCCTCCCCATGTCCCGAGGGACCTGCTATCTTGGCCATTTCCACAGGATTGATGGCAGGAGGAGAGTTATTTCTTTTTGTAAAGAATGAAAATATCTTTCTTAGATTTTTTTTTTCCTGCTTATTTTAAAGATTTAGGCAGTTGCACAAAGATATTTTAAAAAGTAAACAAAATCACAAGCCGTTCCATCATCCAGAAATAGCTCCTGTTAGCATTTTGGTGTGAAGCTTTCTACACTTTGTTTTCTTATGTAATCATATGCAGCTCTCCCAGAGGTTGGCTGGGACCTAAAAACTGAGATAAGAACGGGCTTGAAGCCTTCATTCCAAGCCCGGTGGAAACTGCAGCTCCCTCCTCAAAACTTGTATTTCCAGGAGGCTTAAATGAGCACTGTCACCTCAGACTCCTGCTTCCCAGGACTACTGAATTTTCAGTCTGTGTTGCATCCTGTTGAGGGCTGTGATGGGTAACTCCCGGGGCAACACAGCCTGGGTTAACTGACACCTGGAATGAAGTTCCTTTCCTCCATTTCCAGAACAATCTACATTCACAGGGAGCTGTATGTGTCTTGCAAACATTCTAATGTATGGGCTCAGTACCTTTAGCATAGCGGTTATGGGGTCCGCCACATGCACCCAGGCTGGCAGGTTCAAACCTGGCCTGGGCCAGCGAAACAACAATGATAACTGCAACAAAAAAATAGCCAGCCATTGTGGTGGGCGCCTGTACTCCCAGCTACTTGGGAGGCTGAAGCAAGAGAATCACTTATGCCCAAGAGTTGGAGGTTGCTGTGAGCTGTGTTGCCATGGCACTCTATCCAGGGTGACATAGTGAGACTCTGTTTCAAAAAAAAAAAAAAAACAAAAACAAAACAAAAAATTCTAACATATGGAGGGATAAAGGGTGGGGTTAACATATTGCAGGAATATGAATGATTTAAAACTGAACATGGACACTGCTGTCTGGGAAGGTCTTTAGGCCCCCAGCCTGGGTTCCTAGCTCCTTTCTTTCCCTCCTTTCCTCCCTCCCTTGTGGCCCCCACCCCGGTTCCTGTTGTTCCTAATTCCATCTCTCATACCAGCTTGTCTCTGAGAGAGCTAAAGCTCCCGGGTTCAGGTTCGCAGTTTCCACCGCAAGTGGTTTATCGAAGTGTTATCTTAAAGAGAGATAATTTCCTCCCTAAGGAATCTGCTGCCATCTGTTAAGACAGTTCCTTCCATCCTGCTAGACACATCTTTTTAAAAAAAAAAAAAACAAAAATGGGCTCATTCTACACATTCTCTATGACAACTGAGCTGATATTCTTTTCTCCGTTTTATAAAAGAGGAAACTGAACCCAAAGTCTTGGCCTTTGTCTAAGAGCTGCCCTCTCTGCCCCTTCACATGGACCAGCCTTCAGGTCAGGTGGAGCTGTGCCTTTAGCACACGGGCAGACACCTCTAACTCGCATGTTTAATGTCATGTTTCTTATTTGCTATTCCCTCCACCACTGGACTGGTCTGTTGTGCTCACTGCTCTGTCTTCAGAATTAAGCTCAGAGGAGGCTGAGCTCAAAGCTGGGGTACTCCAAAGAAACAGAAACATGTGCATATATGAAGATTTATTTTAAGGAATTGGCTCACATGATTTTGAAGGCTGGCAAGTCCAAAATCTGTATGGTGGGCTGCCAGGCTGGAGACCCAGGGGCTCTTCTGGATTGTCTGCTGGCAGAATTCTATCTTGCTTAGGGGAAGACAGTCTTTCGCTCTGCTAAGGCCCAACTTGAATAGGGCCCACCCACGTTATGGAGGGCAATCTGCTTTTCTCAAAAACTTTTGTAGGCTGGGTGTGGTGACTCACACCTGTAATCTTAGCATTCTGGGAACCCAAAGCAGAAGGATCATTTGAGCTCCGGAGTTCGAGACCAGCCTGAACAAGAGTGAGACCCATCTCTAAAAAATAGCCAGGTGTTATGGCAGGCACCTGTAGTCCCAGCTACTTGGAAGGCTAAGGCAAGAGAATTACCTGAGCCCAAGAGTTGGAGGTTGCTGTGAGCTATGACACCAAAGCACTCCATCGAGGGTGACAAAGTTGAGACTGTCTCAAAAAAAAAAAAAGTTCACTACATACGTGACCTGAAGCAAGTGAAAATTTATTCTTTTACAAAAGGGAGAGCTTTGCTCGGCGCCTGTGGCTCAAGTGGCTAAGGCGCCAGCCACATATACCTAAGGTGGTGGGTTCAAATCCAGCCTCGGCCCACCAAAAACAACAATGATGGCTGCAACCAAAGAATAGCTGGGCGTTGTGGTGGGCGCCTGTGATCCCAGCTACTTGGGAGGCTGAGGCAGGAGACTCGCTTGAGCCCAGGAGTTGGAGGTTGCTGTGAGCTGTGATGCCACAGCACTCCATCCAGGAGGATAGCTTGAGGCGCTGTCTCAAAAAACAAAAACAAAAACAAAAAGGAGAGCTTCACCTAAAACCTTCTCCTGCAGTTATGAATATGCTAAGAGTGCAGCTGTGGCTCTGCTATAGAGATCTGGCCCTGACCCACTAATGCCCTCATTAAATTATTCCCCACTTCTCTTTGCTCTTTCCATCCTCTGGCCAGACTAAGCTACTTTCTTTCCATGCCATGAGAATTCATTCCCTCCTCCTGTTTCACCAGATGCTCTTCCTGCACCTGGAATATGTCTCCCTCTCTTTTACATTTCATTCATTCATTGATTCATTCAACAAATCTTTTTTTCTATCTTCTTCTTCTTTTTTTTTTTAAGACATGGTTTCTCTTTGTTGCTCAGACTAGAGTGACGTGACGTCAGCCTAGCTCACAGCAACTTCAAAATCCTGGGCTCACGTGATCTTCCTGCCTTGGCCTCCTAGACTGCTGAGATCACAGGTGTGAGCCACTGTGCTTGGCCTCAACAAGTATTTCTTAAGCACCCATACGGAGGCAAGAAAGATAAAGTCCTCATTCTCCTGGAGTTCATATTCTAATATTGGGAAAACAGACAAAACTCAAGCCAGTAAATGAACAAGATATATTCGGTTGGTGATATGCACTGGGAAGAAAACCAGGATGTAATGATAAGTTGCAAACAGTGATGTAATAGAGTGTTAGGGTGGGAGAAATGCAATTTAGATTGGAGCCCAGTACCACTGAGTGGGGGATTCAAATACTACCTCTGCTTGGGGCTGGCTGTAGAACATTTATTTAATAAATGTGTCTTGGGTGGTGCCTGTGGCTCAAAAGGGTAGGGCACCGGCCCCATATGCCGGAGGTGGTGGGTTCAAACCCAGCCCCGGCCAAAAAAAAAAAAAAAAAATCTATCTTGAGCACCTACTGTTGGTATGACCAACCATCCCAATTTTTCAGAGACTGAGAGGTTTCTGTGATAATACTAGGAGAGGTCTGGGCAAACCAGGTCGCAACCCGTCACCTATGTGCCATCTGCCAGGCTGAATGTGAAACTGGAGCCTTTAGGAGCTGCAAGGTGGTCAGAGCCACTGGTGTGGCTGCGTCAGGAGAGGGGGCTGGCCTGCAAGAGACAGAAGAATGGCAGAGAGTCTTGGATTCTATTCTTGGTTCCAGAGCCTTCCTGAGCCAGTCTACATCCCTAACCACGGATTCTCAGCCATCCCTCTTTCCTTACAATAAATCTCCATTGTCTGCTTAAATTAGAGCAGCAGGTTTCTGTCGCTTATAGCTATAGAGTCCTAATTGAACTAATTAGTCCTAATTGTCCACAAGTAACTATAACCCAGGATGTGGGCACCTTCACAGATGTGTCCAGGGAATAGCAGTGGTGCAGTGAGGAAGTGGCCTGCCCACTTGGCTATGTGCCTCGACCTTTTGACTCAATCTGTGTCCTCTCAGCTCCCAATGACTTTAGCAAAGGCTTTCTCCTAACACTTACTGCTTCCTCCCTTATGTCTTAAGTGTCACCTTCTACTAAACTGTAAAGATTCATGTATGATTCATCGATTCATTGCTGTACTTCTCCCCAAACATAGTGTCTAGTATGTCCTTTGTATAGAAAGTGCCTGGTTCATTAGGTGCAAATTAGGGGCTCTATACACCCAAGGGAGTATGCATATTCTTTTTTGTGTGTGTGATGGATTAAACATTGCCCTGATTAAATATTGACCCCATGATTAAACTCAATCTCCAACCTTCCTCTCTTCCCTGGGGGTTAGGTTGGTTCAAAGTCCAACTCTCCAATGACACGGTGAGTCTTTCTGTGGGCTTAGTCATTCCATCTCATTAGTAGAAACTCAGGTTTGATGCGAGGGGCTCATGAATAACAAACGCATGCATGTTACTTGGGAAATTCCAGGATCTCTCTCCCAGGCATCAGGGATAAAGACCAGTCAAATCAAGTTGGTTTTCTTTGTTTGTTTTTTGTTTTCTTTGAGACAGAGTCTCAAGCTGTTGCCCTGGGTAGAGTGCTGTGCAGTCACAGCTCACAGCAACCTCAAACTCTTGATCTTAAGTGATTCTCTTGCCTCAGCCTCCCAAGTAGCTGGGACTACAGGCACCCACCACACACCTGGCTATTTTGTTGTTGTTGTCATTGTTGTTTTAGCTGGCCCAGGTAAAACCCTACCCACTGAGCTACAGGCGCCACCTGTTGTTTGTTTGTTTTTGAGACTGAGTCTGTAATCCCGGTTAGAGTGTGGTGGCATCATCGTAGCTCACAACAACCTCAACCTTGACCTGGGCTCAAGCGATCCTCCTGCCTCAGCCTCCCAAGTAGCTCAGAGTATGGATTATAAGTATAAGGCACATACCTCATGCTTGCCACCATGTCCAGCTAATTTTTCAATTTTTGGTAGAGATAGGGGTCTCACTCTTGCTCGGGCTGGTTTCAAACTCTGAGCTCAAGGGATCCTCCCGCTCCCACTCCACCTCCAGAGTGCTAGGATAATATGCATGAGCCACAACAGCACCAAGGCCAAGTTCTTTGTTATACAACAAAAGGTCTCTCAGAAACCAGACTTGGAAGTTGAATGTGGAGCTCCCACCCAGTCCCTGGACTCTAGAACAATGACTTTTCCTTTCTTAGTCCTCTGGAGACTTTGGATTGTGGTCTCTCTCTTCTTGGGAAGTGTTTAAAGAATCAGTGTTCAGGTGCCCCATAGCACAGTGGTTATGGCCCTAGCCACATACACCGAAGTTGGTGGGTTCGAACCCTGCCTGGGCCAGCTAAACAACTGCAACAACAACAACAAAATAGCCAGGCATAGTGGCAGATGCCTGTAGTGCCAGATACTTGGGAGGCTGAGGCAAGAGAATTGTTTGAGCTCAAGAGTTGGAGGTTGCTGAGTTGTGATGCCACGGCACTCTACTGAGGGCAACATAGTGAGACTCTGTCTCAAAAAGAATCAGTGTTCAATCTTTCAGGAACACTTCTTTTTTTTTTTTGAGACAGAGTTTCACTTATTAACCCTTGGTAGAGTGTCGTGGCGTCACAGCTCACACCAATGTCCAATTCCTGGGCCTAGGCGATTCTCTTGCCTCAGCCTCCCGAGTAGCTGGGACTACAAGTGCCTGCTACAATGCCTGGCTATTTTTTTGTCGCAGTTTGGCTGGGGCTGGGTTTGAACCCACCACCCTCGGTATATGGGGCGAACGCCCTAACCACTGAGCCACAGGCACTGCCCTCAGGAACACTTCTTATACTTACTTACACATGTATCCCCCCACTGTGCACACTTCTGCATTTCCATCCTCATACCTTTTCACTCCTCAAACCCTAAAAACATAAACAAAACAAAGCTCAGTGAGAAACCCCACCTGCATTTCTTCCCTCCCCCCCCCTCCCCCAGAACTTAATTGCCCATTAAACCTAGACTAGGAGGAGAAGTTTCAGGACCCAGCAGTTCCCATTCCTACAGGGCATGAAGTGCTGCAGATTTTAATCTGCACTTACTTTTAGGAAGTGGGGAAGAAAGCTTTTGCCTTTCATTCTTCAAGAAAGATAATAAGGCTTCGCCTGTAGCTCAGCAGCTAGGGGCTAGGGCGCCAGCCACATGCACGGGGCTGGCGGGTTCGAACCCAGCCTGGGCCTGCCAAATAGCAACAAGAACAACAAAAATAGCCGGGCGTTGTGAGGGCACCTGTAGTCCCAGCTACTTGGGAGGCTGAGGCAAGAGAATCGCTTAAGCCCAGGAGTTGGAGGTTGCTGTGAGCTGTGACACTACTGGCACTCTGCTGAGGGCAACATAGTGAGACTCTGTCTCAAAAAAAAAAAAAAAGAAAAGAAAGAAAGAAAAAATAATAAATAAACACAAACAGCGGTGCCTATGGCTCAAAGGAGTAGGGCGCCGGCCCCATATGCTGGAGGTGGTGGGTTCAAACCTAGCCCCGACCAAAAAAAAGTAAAATAAATAAATAAATAAATAAGTAAACACAAAGCCATTATATCTCCCATTAAAAGATCTGAACTCTGAGCAATTCAACATAAGGCACATACCTCATGCTCGACACAGGTAACAATTTTTCAAAAGCCTTCAAAAACCAATTCTGAATTTACTTTTGAATTGAAGGTTAACTGGGCACAATCTTTTTTATCAAATTTACTCTAAAGTGGGTACTTATGCATCATCCCTCTGAAATGTACTCAGGAGGGTTACACTTTGCATGGTCTTTCTGT
>CAUYQV010188746.1:0-18389 GCA_963574575.1 Galagoides demidoff
TAGCAACCTCCAACTCCTGGGCTCAAGCGAGTCTCCTGCCTCCGCCTCCCAAGTAGCTGGGACCACAGGCGCCCGCCACAACGCCCGGCCATTTTTTGGTTGCAGCCATCATTGTTGTTTGGCGGGCCAGACTGGGGATTCGAACCCGCCACCTTAGGTGTACGTGGCTGGCGCCTTAGCCCATTGAGCCACAGGCGCCGAGCCGAGGAGGGTTCTTAATTAAAAATTTGGTCTATATGGAGCAACAAAAATTTTCATAGAACACAAAAATAGTATTGTAATATTTTTTTAATGTCAACATAAGTACAATTTACAAATATAATACATCAAAAAATTATGAATAGTATTATTTTATTCTTTGGCATATTTCTCATTTGAGTGAATTTTTTTTTAGTAGATTGCTGTCGTCGTTTAAAAGGTCATGAAATCTTTCACAAGAATTTGTTAAATTATATTTCACACATAAAATGGCTTTCAAAGTCTCAACACTTCATTGTGATTTTTCTGACGTCCACACTTTATTTACCATAGAAAAAAATGTGTTCAGTGGCAGCAATAGTTCCTGGTAAGGACAGCGAGTATCCCACAATTTTTAGTGCATTATTATATGGAACAAGGTTTGTTTCAAAATGATGAAATATTTCTAACCATTTGTTCTCTATTATGATTTTGGCTGATGCCCAAGATTTAACCTTTTCCTTATCAATATATTTTTTAATAATGATACCTCGTAAGTCGTGTCACTTTGAAGGTTGGTGCTAGACTTTTTGCCACCACTATAAAATATAAATAATACGAGTACTGTCTACTAAATTCTTTTTTTTTTTTTTTTTTTGAGACGGAGCCTCAAGCTATCCCCCTGGGTAGCGTGCCATGGCATCACAGCTCATAGTGACCTCCAACTCTTGGGCTTAAGCGAGTCTCCTGCCTCCGCCTCCCAAGTAGCTGGGACCACAGGCGCCCGCCACAACGCCTGGCCATTTTTGGCGGGCCCGGGCTGGGGATTCCAACCCGCCACCTTAGGTGTACGTGGCTGGCGCCTTAGCCGATTGAGCCACAGGTGCCGAGCCTGTCTGCTAAATTCATGAAATAAATAACATTACTTAGCTAAATTATCTGAATAGCTGATTTGTTGACATCACTTAACTAGCACTAACACGCAGTGGTAAGCAGGCCACTCCCTGTGTTAGGGGAGGAGTTGTAACTTTAAGGACAGGGGCTTTTGGGGGGGGAGGGGCTTTCTGAGGCAATTATCTAACCTGTCGTGCTTTCTTTCCAAAAATCGGGACCTTTTTAAAACGCCGCGGGACCCGGAAAATTGTTTAAAAACCGGGACGTCTGGACACCTTATCCTTGGGGAAAGCCTAGTCACTCCTTGGAAAAGCCCGGCAAAGCTGCAAGCACAGACCCGTATTTCAAGCGCTTCTGTCGCCCTGGCAACGGCGTCGGGAAGAACTACAGAGACGAAGCCCCAGTGATCAGAGCGGACTCCCAGGAACAGCGAGGCGCGGAGAGCTAGAGAGGCAACCTGGGCCGATTGTCACGTGGGCGGCCGCACGAAGGCGGAACTTCCGGCATCCCGGTATTTTTTTTCCGGTTGCTGGCCCCTGGCGGTCCCTCCCCGACCGGGCCGCGCGCCCCCCCCGCGGCCCCCCGCGGCCGGGCCCGCCGCCACCATGAAGAAATTCTTCCAGGAGATCAAAGCCGATATCAAGTTCAAGAGCGCGGGACCTGGTCAAAAGCTCACAGAGTCCGCGGGGTTCGTGACGAGCGCAGGGGCTTGAGGCCCTAGGGGAACGCGAATGACCACGAGAGGGGCGGGGAGTGGCGGCGGCTAGAGTCTAGGGAAGGGGGAGACCTCGGGGGGTGGAGCTGGAGGAGGCGGAGGTGGGATTCAGGAGGAGGGGAGCGAGACTGGTGGAGGGGCAGGAAGAGTAGGGGGAAGGAGCGGGGTTGGCAGCCTGAGGGAGGAGAGACCTCCGGGGGCGGGGCTTGAGGAGGGTCGGAAGGCGTGGGTGAGGGGCGTCGGAGGTCTAGCCTGCCAGAAGTTGAGCGTCCGTGGGATTTTGGGGCTCAAGGGGTCGTGCGGGGGGTTAGATTCGTAGTTAGGCTTAGAGTCCCTGGGAATGGGGATTCTAGAGTACGAGGGAAGACGGGATGAGGGACCAGGAAGTCTGGAAAGCTAGGCACGAAGGCAGTAGTTGTGAAGGCAGTCTGTGACTTGGGAGGTCTGGGTGAATTGGGAGCGCTGTGAGGGGCTGGGGAAGACCTAGGAGGTTCGTGGGGGTGTGGGACTTCTGACAGGTTGGGTGATGGGCGAGGGAGGGGAGGAGGATGCACAGTCTGATTGGCTTCCTGATTGTCTGGGCAGGACTTGGGAGAAGACAAAGGCCCAGGTATGCCTGAACCTGGAGGGTGAATGGAGGGCCGGGGAAGAGGGGGAGCTGGTAGGCTGAGAGGAGGAAGTCTGGAGAGGCCATTGGCAACTGAAGGGAGCTGTGCAGGAGGTGGTGGGATGGAGAAGGGAAGCCGGGGCAGGTGTTCATGAGCAATAACAAAAGGGATTGTGAAGAGGTGTGTGGGGGGGGGATAGGGATGGGAGAAGAGGCAGGGGGATGATTGAGGGAGGTGGACACAGTGAAAGGCTGGGATGAATGAGAGAAGGAAGGGCCTGGTAAGCCAAAGCCTCTTCACTGATTCAATACCAGGTTGCTGGAGCTGCTGAGACTTGGTGTGACAGGAAGCACAAGGGGGCATATGGGTGATAGCTGGGTCCCACCTGGGGCTAGGACAGTGGTTCTCAACCTTCCTAATGCTGCAAACCTTTAATACAGTCCAAAGGGGTGGCAACCCACAGTTTGAGAACCGCTGGGCTTGGAGTAGAGCAGAGGGCTCAGGTGACACTGGAGACTGAGGGTGTGTGGGAAGTGTGCCTGACATACTGTTTTGAGCTATGGCAGTGGACAAAACCTGCCATACTAGGGCTCTTTTATTGGGGGCTGATGGACAGATAAATCAATAATGAGCCATCAGATGGGCTCGGGGCCAGGAAGAAGAGTGAGCAGGATTAGGATAGCAAGCCATGGACAGAACCACAAGGTGGTCTGGGAAGGTGTCTCCGAGAAAGTGACATCTGAGCTGGCCCTAGACCATGGGAGATTCAGCCACGTGGAAATCAGGCCCAGCCCTTCCCAGGCCCCCTGTCCTTATCTCCAAGCAAAACATTATGGGCAGATGGCATGGGCAGTGCCAAGGCTCTACATGGGGACCAGCCTGGGCATGGGGAGTGCAGTTAGACATAAAGGGAAAGGGCCAGACCAGGGAGGCCTTGGGATGTTGCAGTGAATGAGAGGGCCTCGTGCAGAGCTGATGCCTGCTGGCTTAGGTTTCAGAAGGGTCCTCCTGCTGCCCAGGGGAGGGGAGTCCATGATGGTCTAGCTCAGTGGTTCTCAACCTATGGGGCGTGACCCCTTTGTAACAAAGAAAAGACATCTCGGCATTAGGAAGGTTGAGAACCACTGGTCTAGGTGAAGTGCCTTGGGAAATGCTGTTTTCATGGAAAGATCTAGACATAAGTTGGGGCTAGGGTGGGTATATGTGAGTCATTTCCTCTTCAGCCCAAGATTTTCAGCTGTGGAGAGGACTAGAGAGAGGTAGGGATGGGCAAGAAACAGGTCCCAGCAGGGAATGCTGCCTGTGTATCTGAGCAGACTCAAGGGAGTGAGGGCCCTGAACTGAGAGCCTGGGCTCTTAGAAGCTTCTATGGTCCTAGAGCTACTGGGGTCAGGTGGGGGAGGGCTGCAATTAGAAGGAGGGCAAGATGGAGTTGGAGCAAATTGGGAGCAAGGTGTTCTCTGTGAAGGCATACATCTCCAGGTCACTATGCACTAAGTATATTAAGGAACCATCTGCCTCATGGGGGTCATTCCAGCAGAGGAAAGAGGAGATTAAAGGAGCACAACCCAGGGCCTAGTGTGCTGTGAAGCACCCAGGGTTGTACTGGTTCTGTTGGTGGCTGGCCCTAGAGTCCTGCCACAGGGACAGGGTGATGTGGGACATGTTCCCTGAACTTCTTTGAACCTCTCATTTTGCAAAAAGGGAATATTGAAACCTTCTTGAGACACTTTTCTTTCTTTCTTTCTTTTTTTTTTTTTTTTTGAGACAAGAGTCTCGAGCTGTTGCCCTGGTTAGAGTGCTGTGGTGTCATAGCTCACAGCAAACCTCCAACTCTTGGGCTTAAGCAATTCTCTTGCCTCAGCCTCCCAAGTAACTGGGACTACAGGTGCCCGTCACAACACCCAGCTATTTTTTGGTTCTAGTTCTCGTTTGGCAGCCCAGGCTGGATTCAAACCCGTCAATTCCAGTGTATATGGCTGGCACCCTAGCCACTTGAGCTACAGGCACAGAGCCATTGAGAGCCTTTTCATAGGGATGATCCAGCTGTGTCACACAAAAGATACTTAACAGATGAAGCTCAGATGTTAGTGTCCAGGCTCTTAGGGGAGGAAGTGAGAGGAGGACATAACATTCCTTAGGTGTCATTAACTTCTGAGGGGGGGGGTGTGGCTTCACAGTGGGAGGTGGGCTACCACACCACTTTACTGATGAAATGCTGAGGTTCAGCTGGGGCTGGACTTGCTCAAAGTGGCAGAGCTCAAAGCAGAACAAGCATCTCCTGCCTCTAGAGGTTCTTCTATCTGTAACAGACCCTTCTGCTGGCTATGTGTGGCCCTGGGAAAAGGTATCCTGGCCAATGGTGTCTAATTGGCCAGGTCTCAGGAGCTAGGGTGGAGCAGAAGACTTTCTGTTTGACCCACATTTGTTGGCTGTCCTGAGAGGACACACTCATGTTCCTGTGTCTCTTGGAAGGGAGAAGGCCCCTAGAGAGAAACCAAACCAACCAGCCCTCAGGCAGACCCGCCAGGGACCCACTGATGAGGCACAGATGGCAGCTGCTGCTGCTTTGGCCCGGCTGGAGCAGAAGCAGCCCAGGGCACGGGGCCCCACGTCACAGGACTCTATCCGGAACCAAGGTGAGTGCAGCCATTCCTTGCCAAGATGGGGGGCTGTTTGTGGGTACCCTGACCTGTGTTCAGCTCTGGTTGGAAAAGATTACGTGATTGATGACAGGTGGGGAGAGGATGTTTAAAGTCACCGCTGGAGCATGCCCACAGAGAAGAGTAGGGTGAAGGGGAGCAGTGGCCTCATATGGTCTGGGGGGCATGGCTACCAGGGGCTTGTGCCAGGAAGGGAGGTAGGAACTAAGACTGGGGGATTTGTGGGTGGTCAGGAGAAGGCTTTGGGGGACTGTTAGGCAGAGGAGTAGATGTAGGCTAAGCCTGACCCACATGAGAGCAGGGGCCCCCATGTCATCCATTGATCCTTACCTCTCTTTCCACTTGTTCCTTTCCTTGTTCCAGTGAAAAAGGAACTTCGAGCTGAAGCTACTGTCAGCGGGAACCCAGAGGTTCTAGGAACCAATGTGGTAAAAAGCATGGCTGGCTATAGTACCACATCTGAGGGGTAGCTAGGGCTGGGGGCAGCTTGGACCCTGTGATGGGGCCAATAGAGGAGGGGGAGACAAGAAGATATATCACCTGGGTGCTTGGGGCTCCAGGGCTGTTGGAAGTCCCACTTTCGTGCAGTTGTTGTCTGGCACCTTCCCAACTCAGCACCTAACACCTGGCTTGGGCCCTAAGGGTTGGACTGACCCACATTAGTATAGTGGTTAATTCTTCTTGTGAATGCTGCCTTAATTCCATATTAGGGGTGGATACTATCATAGTTCCCACTTTTCAAGAGAGTGTTCTGAGGTTTAGGTTCAGAGGGGTGATGCCACCTGTCTTCTTCTCTCCTATTCCTCAGAACCAGTAAGGGTAGGAGGGAACCACAGTCTGTGACCCTAAAGCCCATTTCCTTGAACTGGTCTCTTCTGCCTGCTGTGGGAGTTGGGGTATAATCAGGGAGGACATCCTGGACGAGGTGGTCCTCAAGAGCTTAGCCAGAAGGGTATTCAAAGCAGCTTAAGGATTCACTTAATTTTAGTGTGAAGAGACCCTAGAAACTGAGGCCCAGAGAGCAGTTAGGGCATGTTGAGGATACCATGCCTCCTGACTCCCAACCCAGAAGCCCTTCTTTAGGATGAGCAAGTGCCCAGGCTGTATTTGTTGAGTGCTTAATCTGTGTCAGGAGCCCAGATGCTACCTGCTTTCTGTTCCTTATCTTGTTTAATTTTGAGCTGGCCCTGCAGGGACATTTTACATACCAGGAAACAGGCTTAGAGAGGTCCTGTCACTTAGCCAGGGTGTCTCCCACAGCAAATAAAGTGGAAGGGCTACAATGTCTGCCTATAAGAGCCGCACTCTTAGGACTATGGCACTTGGGCGGCTCCAAGGTGGCCTCTATCCATAGTCTAGACTTAAATGTTTCTGCCATCTCAGGTACCCGAGTCCAAAGAGGAAGGCTCAACCCACCTGGCAGTACCCGGCGTGTATTTCACCTGTCCGCTCACTGGGGCCACCCTGAGGAAGGACCAGCGTGATGCCCGCATCAGAGAGGCTATTCTCTCAGTGAGTGGCAACCTATGTCCCCTCATCCCATCCTCTGCTATAGAGCTTCCAGTGCCTGAGCCACCTCCAGCCCCCATGGGTGGCATCCATTCTTGGGAAAGTCCTGCAACCACTTTTTTAGTATCTATGTTTTTGTTTTTATTTCTGTTCTAATCCTTCTAAAGAGGTGAGACATGTGGTATAGAATTCAAAAGGTACAGAAGTAGATGGAGAAAAGCTTCCTCCCACTGTCTCCCAGCCACCCCTCCTTGGAGGCCACTCTAGATAGTTAGGTCCCTTTACTAAGATACTTTACATATACATATATAAGAACTATTGATGTATGTGTATATATCTACACATATATATGCCCCTCACTGGTTTTGTTTTTGTCACATATTACTCTACACAGAAACTTACTGTGCTTTTATTAGTTCAGACAGAACTTGCAGAGTATTTTTTTCTTGTACAGTAAGCCCTCACTTAACATTGTCAATAGGTTCTTTTTTTTTTTTTTGACAGAGTCTCACTATATTGCCCTTGGTAGAGTGCTATGGCATCACAGCTAATAGCAACCTCAAACTCCTGGGTTCAAGCCATTCTCTTTCCTCAGCCTCTGGACTAGCTGGGACTATAGGCACTGGCCACAATGCCTAGCTATTTTTAGAGACAGGGGTCTTGCACTTGCTTAGGCTGGTCTTGAACCTATGAGCTCACGCAGTTCACCCACCTTGGTCTCCCAGGGTGCTAGGATTACAGGCGTGAGCCACCATGACCAGCATTTCCCTTATTTTGGGTTAGGTTGGTCATGTTTTCTTTCTTTCTTTTTTTTTTCTGAGACAGACTCTCACTATGTCGCCCTTGATAGAGTTCTGTGGCATCACAGCTCACAGCAACCTCAGACTCTTGTGCTCAAGTGATTCTCTTGTCTTAGCTTCCCAAGTAGCTGGGACTACAGGCACCCGCCACAACACCCAGCTATTTTTTGGTTGTAGTTGTCATTGTTGTTTGACAGGCCTTGGCTGGGTTTGAACCTGCCAGCCCCAGTGTATGTGGCCAGCGCTGAGCTATAGGCTTCAAGCTCCACATAGGAATTTTTGATCTCTGTGTGATTAAATGTGTGGATCTTACTTTATGAGGACTGGGTTTGAACCCACCACCTCTAGCATATGGGGCCGGTGCCCTACCCCTGTGAGCCACAGGTGCTGGCCTTTTTTTTTTTTTTTTTTTGGCAGGGACTGGGTTTGAACCTGCCACCTCTAGTATATGGGGCCGGTGCCCTACTCCTTTGAGCCACAGGCTTGGTCATATTTTGAAAGACTTTTCTCACTTCCGTGCTAAAATAACTTGTAGTTTTTCTTGTACTTTGTTTTGTTTGCTTGTTGTGTTTTAATGTTTAAAACTTTGATACAAGGCAGGGCCAGGTGGCTTATGCCTGTAATCCTAGCTCTTGGGGAGGCTGAAGTGGGAGGATCCCTTGAGCTCAGGAGTTTGAGACCAGTCTTTACTAAAAATAGAAAAATTAGTCAAGCATTGTGACAGGAGCTTGTAGTCCTAGCTACTCAGGAGGCTGAGGCAAGAAGATCATTTGAGCCTCGGAGTTTGAGGTTGCTGTGAGGTCAGCTGATGCCACAGCATTCTAGACCAGGTGACAGAGTGAGACTGTCTCCAAAAAATAAAAACTAAGGCTTTGAATAAGAATTTGTTCCTGTGTGAAGTATGAGGTGTGGAGCCAATGTTATTTTTTTTCCAGATAGTTGCTCAATTTTTTCTCAATGCCATGTATTGAGAATACCTGTCTTTTGTTCTCAGGTATGGAATCCCACCTTTATCCCACAGTAAATTTCTATGTGTATTTGGCTCATTTCTGGATGCTCTGTTCCTTTGTCCTTCATTTGTTCACATACAGTGGTACTGGCTTTATCTGAGGGCAGTGTGTGGAGCAGTGGCCCTTGCCTGGGGCATGTGTGCTTCCGGGCACTCTGGGGAATCTGTCCATCTAGCTATCATCATGCCTTTCTCTGCAGACCTGCTTTCTCTGCCCTGCAATGTTCATACCCCTCTCCCCATCTCATCCTGGCAACTAAACTGGCAGCCTGTGGTGGGTTCCAGTTTGCAATTGGCAGTAGAGTGGCTCATTTTAAGTCAGTGGTCCCTGTGACACAGATGTGTCTACAGAGTGTTCCCCACTGTGCAGTTGAAGAGTGTCTGGGGTGGGGTGGAGGCTGTGGGCTGCCTAGGCAGGTGGTCCGTGTCCTGACACATCACCCCAGGTGGCACTTCTATACCCTGACCCAGCTGTCTTCCTAGGCTACAGAGGGACCAGGAGGTGTAGCCATGTGCAGTGGTTACACAGAGGACTGTGAACATATTTGTTAGACCAATCTTGTCCCCTTTCTTAGGTGACCTGTGCTTAGCCTCTCTCTGCTGGGATGCTGTTTGCAATCCCCAGGGCTGGCTCTGGGAAACCCCTAGATCTACAGTTGTGACTCCCTTCCCTCCTCTTGAAACAGGTGGGACCCCAAGGAGGAGGGTGGGGCAGGGCTATACATAGTCCAGCTGTTTTGCCACCCCCACTATACATTAGGCATCAAGGGTCACAGACCTCATTTGTGTCCTCTGCCACCTAGCATCCTTGAGACCCTGGAAGGGGAACTTGCAGCCTCTCATCTTAAACTTAGGAGTCCCTCTGGAGCAGCAGTTCTCAAGCTGTGGGTCATGACCCACAGGAACTGCATTCAAGGGTCACGGCCTTAGGAAGGTTGAGAACTACTGCTGTAGAGTGTGCCTAATGGAGCTGTGAAAGATCAGGTGGGAAGGTGTCCACAGTGGCTGGTAGGTTCAGTGAATGGTAATGGCCTCAGTGGCTCTCAGTACCATTGAAGCCAAGGTGCAAAGCAGAGGCATAGCTATAGCATGAATGTGGCCTTCAGAAAGTGAGAGGGCAGACTTTTCTGTGTTGGCTACAGTAGGACTAAGGCAGGGCTAGGGCCATCCAAGTGGTTTCTGGCGTTTCCTTAGTGTGGTGAACACATAGAGTTTAGCTGGCTTCAACTAAACGGTACTTCTCTGCTGGAAGAGGTTGCTCCTGCTCTTCCTTTTCCCAGTCCAGTCACCTGGCAGTGAGAGGGCCACATGGCTACCAGGCCCCTGTTCATGACTTGCCACATGCATCCCCTTTCCCTCCCCAGCACTTTGCCACTGACCCTGTGGCTGCCTCCATCATGAAGATCCACACCTTCAACAAAGATCGAGATAGGGTGAAGCTGGGCGTGGACACCATTGCCAAGTGAGTGGGCAGAGCCCCTCCCCTGCTAAAGTTGTCACTCTCACCGCCGTCATCGTGACCTGCTGAGGTGGTCTGGGAGGAGCATGGGCCCCACCTCAACCCCAAATAGTGAGCCCTTGGGTAAGGGACTAGGCCTCCTAGTCTGTGAAATGAAGGAATTTATGGAATCAGGGTTCCCAGCCCTGGCTGCCCTTGAGCAGGTCAAGGTATGTGTGTGTGGGGGGAGACCCTGGGATGATAGCTCTGTAGGATCCTGGGCTCTGGTGGTCTGAGATTCTGGCTCTGTTCCTTACTCTATAGTTAATAGGTACCCTTAAGGGCAGGCAGGGCTGAGAAAAGCTGGGCACAGTGACAATCCCTTTTGTGGGCAGTGGGGGGCCCTCAGGGTTTTTGTCTTAGCCCAAGCTGTCAGCACTGGGTGGGCTCTATTGTATCTGCAGTGTGACTCCTGTTTCCAAGGTGCTGTCTGCCTTGAGCCCCAGGTCATGGGCCATTTCTTCCCTGTGACTACAGGCCAAGTGAAGCTCTCAGATGCTGTCCCCTGGGGCTGGGAGGCAAAGAGGGCCAGGCAGGCAGCCCACAAAGGCTTGTGCCCATTCACCCTTTCACCCCCCCCCCCCCCAGGTACTTAGACAATATCCACCTACATCCTGAGGAGGAGAAGTACCAGAAGATCAAGCTACAGAACAAGGTGTTCCAGGTGGGTGCTGCCTCCTGCAGGCTGTTAGCCTGGCATGGCTACCATGACTGGGTCTGCACTGTACATGTCTCTAGCTGGTGAGGGGGGACCCTGGCCTTCAGACAGTGGGTGTGGCCTACTCAAAGCAGATTGCTCACTGTGAGAGGGGCACAGCAAAAGCTTTGTGCACCAGAGTTACCCCGTGTCCACAGATTATCTGTCCACTCCTCCCCTAGCATTCAACTCTTTAGTTGGAATCATTTGGGAATATCTGCATGTGGAAATTTCCACACAGAAGCTGTCATGTATTTTCTCTGGCTGCTCTAGTCCTACTGTCCTTCTCCCGCAGTCCTGGTCCCTCAGCCTTGCTCTCTGAGCCTGGTTGTGAGCCCCTGGATGCCACACTCTCCAAGGAGGCTCTGTAGCCCCCAGGAGAATCGGTTTGTACCTTACTCAGAAGCAGCCCCCAGGCAGGTCCCTGTCAGAGTGGAGGCACTGGAGTGGGGAGACCTCGTTACCTCCAGCTCTCTCTCCCAGGAGCGCATTAACTGCCTGGAAGGGGCCCATGAGTTTTTTGAGGCCATTGGGTTCCAGAAGGTGATGCTGCCAGTTCCTGATAAGGGTAAGAAAAGACAGGCCTGGCCAAGGGGGTGGTGGGAGGGCCTGGCTGGGGTCCCACTAGCAGAGTGACCTCTGTGTGGTCTTCAGAGGACCCCGAGGAGTTTTATGTGCTGAGTGAGGCAGTGCTGGCCCAGCCCCAGAACCTGGAGAAGCACCGAGAGCAGCTGCTGGCTGCAGAGCCCGTGCGGGCCACACTGAACCGCCAGCGGCGTGTCTTCCGGCCATCACCCCTGGCCTCACAGTTTGACCTGCCTGCAGACTTCTTCAACCTCACAGCAGAGGAGATCAAGCGGGAGCAGAGGCTCAGGTGAGCAAGGCATCTGCAGGTGTGGGTGGATGGTGGCACTGGGGCCAGCAACCTGAGCCTTCTGTGGTGCCCAGGTCGGATGCCGTGGAGCGGCTGAGTGTGCTGCGTACCAAGGCCATGCGGGAGAAGGAGGAGCAGCGGGAGCTGCGCAAGTACACCTATGCACTGCTGCGAGTGCGCCTCCCTGACGGCTGCCTGCTGCAGGGTAGGCACCCAGACTTGGCACCACCAGACCCTAACAGCCTAGGGAGGGTGGCTGGTTGGGCCCCTGGCCGGGAACTGACTATCCCATTCCTCAGGGACCTTCTACGCCCGTGAGCGGATGGCAGCAGTCTATGGGTTTGTCAGGGAGGCCTTGCAGAGTGACTGGCTGCCTTTTGAGCTGCTGGCCTTAGGAGGGCAGAAGTTGTCGGAGGATGAGAACCTGGCCTTGAATGAGTGCGGGCTGGTACGTAAGGCATCTGCAGCAGTTCCTTCTCCCTGGACACCCTGTGGTCCCCTTTGGGTTGGTATAGGCTACTCAGCAGGGTCTATACTCAGGAGCAGGGAGCCTGGGCAAGACCTTGGGGTTTGAATCCTCCTTTTCCACTTAACTGGCAGTGTGGTTACAAGCATGTTTGTGTTCTGTGACTCAGTTTCCCTCCAGTAACATGGTGAGGTAGTGTTAGCTGGTTTGCTCGGTCTCCAGAACCCTCTAAGGGACAGAACCAAGCAGAGCCAGGCTGGGCTGCATGCCAGGGCTCATGGAGACAGAATAGGAGGGTCCCTAGTCTAGTTCATCCTCAGGAACAGCTGACTGCCTGGTTGTGTCCTCCTGTGCTGTAGTGCAGAGATGAGATGATGACCTGCTGGCATCTCCACAGGTGCCCTCAGCTCTCTTGACCTTCTCATGGGATGCAGCTGTGTTGGAGGATGTCAAGGCTGCGGGGGCCAAGCCAGACTCGTCCATCCTGAAGCCTGAACTGCTGTCAGCCATCGAGAAGCTCTCATAAAATAAAAGCAGGGTTGGCCTCCGCCACATGGTCTGTCCTTTGCTCACCCTGTCCTCATCCCCATAGAACCTCCAGCTACTTCTGGAAACACATGCCCTGCTCCAGGAACACAGGAGGGGTGCTGGCTGGCTGGGGAGCCCTGATGGCAGGGGAGAGTGTGCAGATGCCCAAGTACCCCAAAGCAGGGACAGGGGCAGCACCAAAGCTGAGTCCTCCACCCACTGCTCAGTGGTTGCTCAGACCTCAGGGTGTCTCCCTGGGTAGGAGAAATCTGTAGCATGACCTGGTTCTGAGTGCCGTGGATGCTGTGGGGAATACTGGTGACACTACTCAATAATGAAACCAAATAAATACGATGTTTCAGTATGGCTTCCTAGTGTTTTATTCAGATTGTGTGGCCAAGGGCAGGGGCAGCAGTTGCCAGCTGAGTAGCACATGGGGAACAGGACCTGGCTACCCAGCCCACAGGGCAGCCACTCTTCCTTAGCAAGGACTTCTGGGGAATATAGCAGGGACTGAGCCCGTGGCAGTTCTGGAAGGCAAGTGATCTCACAGGGTTAGCTTTGCTGTGAACCACAGAACATTGTTCCCCAAAGATGGCTGTGTCCTGGTTCTGGAATTACAGCTGTTACTTCCTGTGGCAAAAGGGACTTTGCAGATATGTTAAAGGATCTTGGGATGGGAGATAATCCTGGATGACCCAGATGGCTCAGTGTCTTCACAAGAGCCAGGAGGGTCAGAGGCAGCGATTGGAAGATACTGCACTGCTGGCTCTGAAGGGGAAGTTAGGGGCCTGGGCAGCCTCTAGACACCAAAAAAGGTGGGAGACAGGTTCTTCCCTGTCTTTAGTCCAGTGAAGCCTATGTCAGACTCCTGATCTCCACAGCTGTCAGATGACAAATATAATAAATATATGTTGCTTTAAGCTGCCAAATTGGTTACAGGACCTACAAGCTCACAGGGACATGTGCCCTGGTTCCTATAGCTTACTGGTGGGCAAGGGGTCTGCACCCAAGTGGTACCTGGACCTGGGTTCTTGTCCATTTACCTCAGATGGCCCCTCCCCTCACTCCAGGCTGACCCCATGTGGTTGGTCTTCCTGAGGGCACCTGGGTCCCCTCTCCCTGGACCATGCCTGGATAGAGGCCTGTTGTCACTGCTCTTCTGGAAACTGTCAACTGAGTGATGGAGACTTGAAGCTTTGAGGCTGTAAATGTGACTTTTTTTTTTTTTTTTGAGACAGCCTCTAGTCACCCTGGGTAGAGTGCTGTGGCATTACAGCTCACAGCAACCTCCAACTCCTGGACTCAAGCAATTCTCTGGCCTCAGCCTCCCTAGTAGCTGGGACTACAGGCTCCTGCCATGCCTGGCTATTTGTTGGTTGTAGTTGTCACTGTTGTTTGGCAGGCCCGGGCTGGATTCGAACCCGCCAGCTCTGGTGTATGTGGCTGGAGCCTTAGCCACTTGAGCTACAGGCGCTGAGCCTAAATGGATCTTGCTCTGTCACCCAGGCCTGAGTGCAATTCTGTCATCATAGCTCACTGCAGCCTCTAATTTCTGGGGTCCTGAGTAGCTGAGACCACAGCTGTGGGCCAATAGGTCTCCCAGTAGTGATTTTAAAAGTATTCTGTTAGGCTGGGTGAGATGGCTCATGCTTATAATGCTAGCACTCAGAGAGGCCGAGGTGGGTGGACTGACTGAGCTCAGGAGTTTGAGACCAGCCTGAGAAAGAGCAAGACTCCATCTTAAAAAAAAGTCAGGTGTTTGGCAGGTACCTATAGTCATAGCTACTTGAGAGGCTGAGGCAAGAGGACTGCTTGTGCTTAAGAGTTTGAGGTTGCTGTGAGCTATGACACCATGGCACGCTACCAAGGGTGACAAAGTAAAACTGTCCCCCCAAAAAGTATTCTCGTCTTAGAAAAAATTCAGCCAGGAGATTCTAGGATGCCTTTTTGTCCCTCTTAAGCCACTGGCAGCTGTTGTTTCCCTGTCTGACATCCCTAACCTGTAAGCTGCTTGGGGCAGGAGCTGGAGTCTTGTTTGCTGCCCTGTCTTTGGACCCAGCACTACTTTGGCCAGTGGTAGCTGCTCAGCTGGAAAACAGAGCCCCTTGCTCTGGTCTCTCCCATGGCCCATGTGCCTCCAGTTGTTACCAGGACCTGACTCTTGAGTTGTCAAGTATGCATTAAAATTAGTCTAAGGGACTGCACAAGGGTATGGTCTCTACTTTGGACATGTCTATACCCTGCCTTCCAGCAGGAGGGTCTGGCCAGTGGGGATGGATTGGCCTACTGGCTGGGCTCAGGCCTGGCACCCTGCAACTGAGGTTTGCCATTCCCACCCACATGGGGCCAGGGAGGAGCAGGACCAGGTGGGGCAGCTGTGGGCTTGCTGTGTCCAGGCCATGCTGAGTTACTGTGCACACTTACAGCCAGTTCCCTGCCCTGTGGCAGTGGGGACAGGAACACCATGACCTGAAGGTGGAGAGGATGCTACCTCTTCAGACCCAGCACTCCTGAAGACACATCTGACCTAGGGTCCAACACAGGTGACCCAAGAGGACTTCAGGAATATACCTTTCTCATCCATCTGAGGGCAAGGTGAGCTGACTGGTACTGAGGATGGCACTTCTACAGGGCACATATGGGCTGGGCTGCAGTCAAACCCACACAGCCACTCAAAAAGGTGCTATTTGTTTAAGGAGACAGAGAGACAAGAGACCAGATCAGGGCTAGAGAATAAGTTTATACACTTCCACACAGAGCCCAGGTGCCCATGTCACACAGCTCTAATTTCAATTCATTTACAAGTATTTGATCCCAGCACCTGCTCTGCGCCTGCAGGGCATGAGTCGGCTCCTGTACAGATCATCACATCTCAATAATGCTTTATTAAAGGGCAGATTAATATGCAGCTTTTGGTGACATTTTTACAAATATCAAAAAGAACTAATCAAGCATCCTCTATAAAAGTTTCCGAACCTTTGGGAGGTCCGTGAAGCAGGACAAAGTGCTCTTTACACAGGAGTTGGGTGTCTGTTCAAGTGTTTGGTTCACATCCAAGAATACCCCAACCACTCTACACACACACACGCCAACCGACCAGGAGGGGTGACCTCAGGAGGTGGTGAGTGGGCTTGAGGGCAGGGGGCTCTTGCTGGTGTCCATTCCCAATGCAACCCCAGTTCTGGAAGTGGTTCCGCACGGGGCCTGGACTTCTGGGGGCAAGAGAGGAAAGGTCTCAGACTGGTTGTGTCTATCTGCCTGTCAGACAAGGAGACCCCTCCCAGTCAGAAGGGGGGGAGTCTCAGGCTACTGGTCCCCCTGCTGAAGAGCTCTGCCACACCCTGTCCCTGCTACCCCTCACTCAAAGCATAGGTGAACTCAGCGCCCTTCCACCTTGCATGCTTGCTCCGGGGTCTGTGCACATCCCTCAATGAGGACTTCCCCGACTACCCCAAACCCTCCTGGCACTGTGGCCAGAGTAGTCATGTGCCAGTCTGTTGTCCTCACATCCATGAACCAGAGTGTTCCTTGGTTGCCACTGGAGGGAAAACCTCAGCACCCCTGCCCCTCCCTCAATGGTTTTAGTCTTTTGTCGTTACACCTATGCACTTTCTAGTGTTACTTCTCAGTGAACTTGACCCTCAAGGGGCAAAGTCAAAGAAACAGGCAACACCAGGCTGAGGGGTTTTCAGAGCTCACACTGCCAAGGAGCATGGAATGCGGCTCCCCGAGCCAAAGAGGCAGTTGCCTTCCTTTTCCCTGGAGAAGCTTATTCAGAAGCTGTGACTACAATAGTTCCCAGCCAGCCCTCCCTTGGTTTTCTAAAGATAGCCTTTCAGTCAAAGACAGATCCTACAAGGCCTGGGCTGGAACCTCTGCCAGCCTCACTCCCCTCCAGGCTTCAGCTCAACCCCATGTCATTCACAGAGTGAGGGGTAGGTATTCTCCCCTTCCTTATGAGTCTAAATGCCCAGGTGGGTAGAGTCCTCCTTACCCCCAGCGTCCAGGGCATCCATGAGCACACAATCACCGTCCTCCTCCTCCTCCTCTGTGTCTGCCTGGAAGCCGTCCATGTCCTCAGCACCAACCTGGGCAAACAAGGTGCATAGCTGTTGGCAGGGCAGGTGACTGCCTTGCTGGCATGCTGGGGGAAGCCCTCCTCATGCTCCCCAGACACTTGGGTGGCAACAAACTGCCCTGATTTGAGAAGTTTGTTTGGTTCCTTCCATATGTTTAGAGACACAGGCACTTAACATTGTGTTGCAGTTGTCCATACCATTCAGGACAGTAATCTACTATACAAGGGTGTACCCCGAAAGCAAACGGCCATAGCAGATGGCCTGGTGCTCGGTGGGCTCTCAAGTCTAGGTTTATCTAAGTATACTCTGTGATGCTCTCAGATACTCTGTGGCAAAATGCCTGATGATGCATTTCTCTGAACATTGTTAAGCAATGCATGACTGTAACTTGTGAATTACTTTTTTTTTTTGAGACCTAGTCTCACCATGTTGCCCTGGGTAGAGTGTCATGGCATCACAACTCATAGCAACCTCAAACTCTTGGGCTTAAGTGATTCTCTTGCCTCAGCCTGCCAAGTACCTGGGACTACAGGCGCCCACCACGATGCCAAGCTATTTTTTGTTGCAGCTGTCAGTATTGTTTAGCTGGCCCAGGCTGGGTTTGATTGAACCCGCCATGCTTGGTGTGTGTGACTGGTGCTATAATCACTGTGCTACCAGCACAGAGCCACTTGTGAATTACTTTTGACTCAAAAAGAAATTCTGGATTTCTGGTTTGGTTGGAAAGAGAAATTGACATAAAGCACCCATTCTTCTCTGACTTTATTACTTTAACTATATGGCCGGGAATCAGCCAGTTGGTATTTTCTCCTCTGTGCATTTCCCCACCTCTGCCCCTAGATTGTCTTTTCACTGGAGTTTGGCTCAGACCAGCTCTGCCAGCAAGACCACCACTAGGGGTTGGGCACAGTAATCCCAGCACTTAGGTGGATTGCCTGAGCTCACAGGTTCAAGACCATGCTGAACCAGAGCAAGACCCTGTCTCTAAAAAATAGCTGGGCGTTGTGGTGGGTGGCTATAGTTCTAGCTACTTGTGAAGCTAAGGCAAGAAGAATAGCTTGAGCCCAAGATATTGAGGTTGCTGTGAGCTGTGACTGCAACAGCACTCTACCGAGGGTGACAAAATGAGACTGTCTCAAACAACAATAACAACAAAACAAACCACCTGCATTATCTGGGGCAAATGCAGATGGGGCCAGAAGGATGGGGTGGGGTGGGGAAGGCCTCCCCCAAGGTTCTGAATTTCTGGTGAGATATCTTTAACAGTTTTCATTTGCTTTTATCATAGAAAAATGCACAAAGTGGTAGGACTGATTTCAAACATTAGCCTCCACAAGTGTGCTCACATTTTCTGTGAGCAAATAAAATAATCCCAGAAGAAACAAACACACTTATTTCAACAGGGAGGCTATTTCTCAAAACTTTTGGAATTCTTTGCCAAAAATCCCCATTTGCCTAGAAAAGCCACCTGGTTTCCTGGCCCAGCATTTAAGAGTGTCTGGCCAGGCAGACTGGGTCCAAATTTGCAACTGCCAATTCCTGGGGTGGGTGTTCCACTCCTGGGCTGCCCCCTCCTGCAGCTGAAAGGCTTACTACTGTGAAGATGCTCAGGGCTACTTCAAAGAACTGTAAGACCCCCCTCAAAACTCTTCCCATGACAGTCACTGGGACCTGGGATTGCTGAGGAAGAAGAACAAACGGTTTCCTTTAGAATTGCCAACACCGGCTCGGCGCCTGTGGCTCAATTGGCTAAGGCGCCAGCCACGTACACCTAAGGTGGCGGGTTCGAATCCCCAGCCCGGGCCCGCCAAACAACAATGACGGCTGCAACCAAAAAATGGCCAGGCGTTGTGGCGGGCACCTGTGGTC
>CAUYQV010188749.1:0-15620 GCA_963574575.1 Galagoides demidoff
TTGTGGCAGGCGCCTATGGTCCCAGCTACTTGGGAGGCGGAGGCAGGAGACTCGCTTGAGCCCAGGAGTTGGAGGTTGCTATGAGCTGTGATGCCATGGCACTCTACCCAGGGGGACAGCTTGAGGCTCCATCTCAAAAAAAAAAAAATGATTTCTGAAAAACTGTATATCACATCATAAACTTACAACCTAAAAATCTCAATTTGTACTTTGAATGTTCAGTTCATTAAGCATTGTGCATAAAAATTATAAATTGTATCAGTTTATTTAATAATTTCAAATTTATTCAACTTGTATGTTAATGTTTTGACAAGTTTCTGAGAGTTCTGGTTTGGTAGATTTCAGATCCTCCCGGCTATGGCTTTGAACTTTGGCTCTGCTGGTTACAAGTAGTAAGCGTGAGCGCGGGAAACGCTTGTGAAACTAAGCAAAGTTGAGTTGCTGAGCTCCGAGTAAGTGATTAGTAGCAACAACTATTGCTATCAGAGTATTTCAATTATCTATGAAGAGAATTCATTAATTTCATCTAGGTTTCTATGACCAAAGTAAATTTTACATTTAAGGAGCATTATTCAATAGAGTAAGTGTTTTCATATCACATGTGAAATGCAATTATTTCACAATGATATTTCTTGGAATATAAATAACATATATTTATGGAGAACACCATCTCTAAGCCTTACTCCCTAGAACTATAATTTTTTTACATCTTAAAATTTGGAATCTTCCTCTAACTCAGGGCAAACTCATTAATTCCTGGCTCCTATCAAAAGTGTCTTCTGCTTAGGACTAACTGGATACCCCTGCTTGAGCCCAGAAATTCAAGGTTACAATGAGCTATTACTGCATTGTGGCACTCAAGTGTGGGTGACAGAGCAAATCCTGACTTAAAAAAAGAAAAAAAGAATATATCTGGTAATTCTTTAATCCCCTCTTTTCTGAGAGGGGATGAAAGAAATGTCCTTAATGTCTTGAAGTGTTTTTCATGTGACAGTTTTAGGGAACTGTCCAGGACGTTTACTCTTTTTCTGGAAGTGCTTTCATTTATTTGTCTATAAGAGTTCTGTACTCACTTGCCAGCCCCAAACCTGAGGGTCTGGGAACAGCTGGGAACAGCTGACACTGGGAACAGCTTCCTAATATTTCCTGATTTCTAAGTAGCAGGAGCAACTTTCTGAGTTCAGCATAGGATTTAAGGAAGCATCACTGAAATAAGCGTGACATAAACCCCAACGTTTCCCTTTTCCAGTCCAATCATGGCTTCAGTAAACCCCAGAATTCTTGGAATGTCTCACTTATTTGTTTTCTTCTGCTGAACCCTAAATTAGGTTGTTAAATGTATGTCATTTTCAAATCATAGTGCCCAGTGGTTAGCACATTGGGTGTAAGCAAGGTTACTCAACTTAATTCTTACTTGATTTCCTTTAGAAAAATCACTATTTACATACAAATTATTGAAAAAATAATGAAAGTACATATTTTCAAAGTTCGACCAGAGAAAAAATTTTTAGACTAACGTCTTACCACGTGTAAATTAACTTAATACATTATTGAAGACCAGTTAGTTTCTGGAAATTGTGAACATGATGGTTACTAAAAAACATAGTTCTTTTAAATTTTATGCCCTCAAGTAGTCACATACTCCTTACTCTATAGAAATTTTAAATAAATAAATTGGGGACAAATTTTTCCTTTCTGATTAGGATTACATTTCTTTTTTAAAAAGTGGTCTCAAGACTATTTCTTTTAATTTATAGACTATTTCTTAGAGAAGTTTTAGACATACACAGATATTAAACTCAAATCTAGACAGTTCCTACATACAACCCTCATTTATTATTAATATTTACATTTTCCATTAATGTAGTACATTTTATTTTTACTAATATGATGTCAGTACACCATCCAATTCATGCCCAGATAAGAGAAAAACTCAACTCAATTCATGGTGGGGAGAGAAGGAAAAGGAGGGGAGAGAGGTGAGGAGGGAGGGTATTGGGGTGCTCCCACTTACAGAGCACAATGTAAGGGTGTACGGTACCCCCGTTGTGTGTGGGACACAACTACGAGAGGGACTCTACGTAACAAATACAAACACTAGAACCTCCTTGTTTGTACCATCACGTTAACCTGACATTTTTAAAAAAAGGATTACATTTCTTATAAGTCGAAAACTTTGTTTGACTTTACCATGAATATCCAAGTAGATTTTTTTATATTCCTATTCCATCACTGAATTCAGTCGCGGGGGTCTTTCCCACCCTGGATATACCGAAACACTACCACACAGACGCTTTCGGACTTTGCAAATAACACCTTTTATTAGGACAGCCAATATCTGTGACGTCATGTTTCACAAGCATAATGAAGGCCTTTTATGGGTTTTTTTGTTTTTGCAGATTTTGGCCAGGGCTGGGTTTGAACCTGCTACCTCCGGCATGTGGGGCCAGTGCCCTACTCCTTTGAGCCACAGGCGTCACCCCAGCCCTTTTATGTTCTAATGGGCTCCTATTGCCTTCCCTGCTGCACAGGTCACTCAGCTTTACTGACAAAGATCTGTCCGACTTCCCTGTCGAGTTTCCACGGATTCCCTATTCTAATGTTTCTTTGAGGCCACGGAAACTTGCATCCCTTCTCCTTCCCATCTTCTCTAGGAGGGTAACTCTGGAGCGATGCCCCTTGTTGTGGGAGCTGACAGGTTGTGAGAGCATTCTTTTCTTTCTGGCTTTCAACCCAGTTCATAATTACACTCAACATTCCGTTTCAATCAGTACTCAGGTTTAAGATCGGAAAGAATCTGGGTTCAGAGACACTTGGGACTCCTGGCTCATATGCAGACAAAAAGTAGTTTCCAGAGAGTGGGAGCCTCCTCGGAGAGATTTCATTTGCTGAGCGTTTAATCAGCTTTTGTGGCCTGGTTTCGGGAACCAACACTCTTGGCATGACTTTTATAGAGAGGATATTTTGAGATTGAAAAGCCAGACACCAAAAACCATTTCCTATTTACAAAGGAAAATATTTGGATTGACAGATTTTTAAATTGGATATTGTAAATTTGGCTGAAATGACACTTCTCTGTGTTAAGCGGGGGACTGACTTGCTTGGTTTCTGGTCCCAACTAGAACTCTTTCACGTTCAGCTAACCCTGATTTTAATGGGGATGGAACAGTTGCGGGTATAACAGAAATTACTGGAACATTCAACGGGCAAGAACAGGAATCAAAAATTTGATTATTTTCTCAAACATACCTACTTAAGAAAGTTTAATCCTGTCTATTTAGTCTTGCTTCACAGAAATTCTTTCAGACCTACCTTACGGTTAATTTTCCTCTGCTCCTGAGGAATCCTTTTGCTACTTTTCCTACCTATGACCAGTCTGAGATTTGTACATGAACCTGAACTTCACAAGGAGTTGAATATCAATAGGGGGGGGTGGAATTGGGCCTCTAATGGGTATTGAAATAAAGAGAATAACGAATTGAAAACCTGTGTACCTAACTGTGTTTCCCATTTCTGACTCAAAATGCTGCTCCAGTGAAAGCCAATTTTCTTTTTTTTACGAACTGAACTCATAATTAGGAACTTGAATTATAATAGTCCTAGAAATGGTAGTTATAATACAGACATATTACATTTGATTAGATTTTGCACGAAGGAAATGTTCCTTTGTATTAACTGGGCATTTAATTCCAACTCCGCAGAAGGTAACTCGAAATTGCAGCCTGCAGACTCTGCCCTGCTCCAACAGTCCTGTTCCGTCACGGCAGCCCACAGAGCGACAGGGCCAGCCGCGGCAGGTTTTTGGACTATAATTGTCATTTCAGTTTTTCTTGGTTTCATCTTAAATTCTTTTTAATGGTGCACCTGCCTTGTCCATGGCATAAATCTAGGAGCAGGATTTGCATTTAGAAGGCCATAAAACGCACTGTTCCTTCGGGTATACTAAGGAGGGTACCATATACCAACTCATATAAATCAAGATAAGAATACTAAAAGCAAAGTACTTTGATTAGGTACTAAATTCAAAACATTACAAGATTGTGGTCTAACAGCCACCGGGAACTTCAGTCCTCCTGCGTGTGTAGCATTGTCTTGGGTGGAAAATGAAAATGACAGTTTTAAGAGATAAAGGCAATCTTGTTCCTATTGAGCGGTAGGGCTCTTGCCCGTTTATCTGGGTTACGAGGTGTAATGTAATATTATATACACATCTACTATAAACAGTCAGACTTTTACAGACATGTCAAAAGGGTACCACTTGATATGAAATAAAATGAATTACAACCTTGTAAAAAGTTCCACGATTTACTCTATCCTGGCTACACTCTTTGGTACCCTTCTGCCATCTCCAATCCGCTGGAGAAAGTGAAGAGAAGGAACTGTATAAAATTTGCTTTCAGAGCTATCAGAGTATAATAATTTTCCAATATCAGGGATCCAAATCTGCATTGGCTCTTATTACAAAATAATATCATCACGATTTACACATTACAAATGAATGAATTCTCAGAGGATTTTCAGGCTTCCAATTATGTAACTCTATGCAGTATTCTCTCCAGAAGTCTTCCATATACTAGTATTGAATTTACCACAGAAATAATTTTTTTATTTTAAACAGCATCATGAATTTGTAATTTTTTTCATTTCTAAAACAGGTACAAATTAAAGCGTTTCTCTGATGTAGCTCAGGAGGCTTCCTTTTTCTACTAGCTCTTCCCTTTAAAGCTCACATTTCTTTTCTCATCTTCTATTCTGTCAGTGACACTAATGCAGGCCTGATTTTTTTTTTTTTTTAATGTGTAGGAGATGTTTGGCAAGTAATAGCATTCCTTTCCTATCAAGTTTTACAGCTTTTATATAGCCAGCATAACCCATTTAAACTCACATTCATTCTATACGTACTTGCTGTTAGTGATATTTCTTCTTTGTATGCCCTCTTATAATTAGGAAGAAGGCCCCGAAGGGCCCAATTAGCTAACATGTGAATGTAATTATAACTCTTGACTTTTTTTTCCCCCCTTGTATGTATGTCTGTGTAATATATAGCATAACCTACTTGCAAGAAAATTCCAGCCAGGAATAAATTACATATTGAGCTTTAAGCTAATTTATGGCAAACATTCATCAGGGTTGCCTAAGAGACACTGTTTCCTTTCACTTATATTAAGGCTAATAGAGATATGGGAGACATCTTATGTAGCCAGCTTCCCCTCTCATTTGAAAATTAAGCTCAGGACGCAAACCTGCCCTCAGTCAGTCTTGTGCCTGTCGTCTGATTAGCAGGTCACTCCAGCTTTGCTGCCGGTCTTGAGGGGGAAACGTTTAGGGGCTAAAGATGTGTGATCAGCCAAGATTGTTTTAAGGAATAGCTACAGCAGTTAAAGCCTAAACAAGACTTGAGTGTTTCATAGTTTAATTCAAAGATCTAATTTTCCCAATTGTCCTATGAGAAGTTCTGAAATGGTTGTCACAGGCCCTGACAGAGGCCACTCAGAGAAGTCTCCTCTCTCATATATAAGAGCTGCTTTCTTTTCTGGGGTCATTTAATGTTGTCGATACATACAACTCTCTATAGAATGCATTTCTCATACTGACATTAGGTATTTTCAATGCATTTAGCAAGTAGAAGGGATTTTTAGTTTCAGTTCACATTTAACACACAAATGGATGACTAAACAAATGTTTATGTAAGAATCTTTGTTTTTATAACCTGTCTTTGATGGATAAGTTATGCTGATGTTATCATCTTGTACCAGCGCCAACAGTACCTACAACTATACAGGTTATTCACTGCAATTAATCCAGGAAGTGCATTTCAAAGAGACTCTGATATTAACAGTGCCCTCTAGAGGTCCAAAATCTGATTCGAATTCTATTGAGCTTGCTTTCTGTGAGTCTTCTTTTGTCTTTATTCTCAATTTGAATTAACTATACTAATCTCTCCCTATCTAAGCTTATTTGTTTACATGTTACTCTTATTTTAGCTGCCTGAAATGGATTATAATGATAATGGCTAATAAGAACCAACATTGTTTAATCGTGTTATCACATTTAATCCTCCAAATGACTCTCTGAACCAGATTTTATTACTACTCCTGTTTTACAAGGAGAAAATAAAAGCCTTCAAGAATATGGGTATCAAATTGTGGAGCAGAGACTTTTGACCCAGGTCTTTCTGACTCAAAAGATAAGAGACTTCTACTATTATTTATTTCACTGTAAAACTGCTTTTATGTACTGAACCACTGCTATGCATAAATTGGGTCTTTTATTATTATTATTAAACTAGATATTATCTCTTTGGGCCTTAACCATCCCCTTATTTCCTTTCTTGCCTGCTTGGAACCTCTTCCTCCTGTCTGTTACCACTCAAATTTCCTATCTGTCTTACTTTACCAGCCAATAGTTGGGCATATTTTAATAAGTGAACCTTTCACAGAGGCAAAATACTTAGACAATTTAGGCCTAATCTGCCCAGTGAAAGATTTATATCTTAACTACATCAGCATTTATTTTTCCCTAAGACAATGCCTGTACACCCCAGGAAATGTGGATCAGTATGAATGAATTAAATCTATAGTATATTCATAGAAACTTTTATTTTACTGTAGCTCAGAAATGGTTACTTGCATTAATGCTTGTCTCCTCGCTATTCTGTCTTGAGTGATGCACCTCCCAGAAATTTGCAAACATTTCACCGGATGTTCCTACCAATATCAAAGGGTGTTATCTATTCGGTAGAGGCTCCTCTTGGGCCCTCTAGCTATGTCAAGTGAGAGGAGGATATGGAAAAGTCAACAGAGGTCTTAGAGCGCTAAGGAGCACAACAACTGAAATAAGCAAAGAGAACATGAGGACAATGGAAAGAAAATGTTAGTGACATGTTAAGGCTGACCACTAAAAATAAGTTCTAAGAACTAAGACTTGCTAACCAATTTAATAGGAAAAAAATGACTTGTTCTTATGAAAATATCTTTAGGTACAACTTAACTTGATATTAAAATCAATGTAACCAACATTTACTAAACAATGAAGAATATCAAAAATTATGACAGGCTCTGCTATAGGTAAAATGGTAAGAGATTTAAAAATACTATATGTTTTTAGATATGTGTAAAAAATATTTACAAAATTCAACTTCCTAATGGGGATAATAAGTACTGAGAGGCCATAGGAAAGAGAAACCAAAATGGCTATTAATTGTAGAACCTTTGACACAATTTTATTTCCTTTGAAACTGTGTATATTCTGTCAGGTAGAGAAACGTGACTGTAATTCTGTGGGCTGCTAGATACTATTTTTATGATGTACTGTGTAATATCTTATTGTTTTAATATTAATTTAGACAATTTCATTTTTTTTATGGTTTGGGAATCTCTACATATCAATTCTAGAGCAAGATGAATAGCTATTTGCATACCTCTTGAACCTTTACCCCGTGTATTAGTCGGCTTGGGTAGACACAACAGAAAAGCACAGAGTGGGTGGCTTGAACAATGGAAATCTATGCTCTTAAAGTTCTAAAGCCTGGAAGTCCAAGATCAAGGTGCCATCAGGATTGGCATCTCCTGAGGACTCTCTTCCTGGCTTCAATATGACTATTTTCTTGCTGTGTCTTCACATGGCTTTTGCTTCTGAGTGTATAGAAAGAGAGAAGACCTCTGGTGCCTCTTCTTCTTCTTAAAAGGGCACTTGTCCTGTAGGATTAGGGCCTCATCCTTATGACCTTAATCATCCCCTATAGGCTCTGTCTCCAAATACAGTCTTATTAGGGCTTAAACATATGAATTTGGGAGGGGGCACAATTCAGCCTTTAACATTTAAGTCTCAAACTAAATTAAAATCAATCAATTAGCACGATCATTTGCTACCTTATTATCCCTTTAAAATACCATGTATTATTTCTCTTTATCAATAAATAGAACTTGGTATTTAAGAAATTGTATCAAATGACTGACTGCTTAAACACCAGGACCCTAGAAATGACATTAAATATGATTGTTTAAAAGGCAGCTTTCTAAGAATCTACAAGACAACAGTAAGTAAGTTTATCAGACCACTGATTTTAGACATCATGGAGGACAAATTGGAGCTGATGCGTAGATAAAAGCACTTGGTGATAAAGCAGGAGAAGCCACTTCACGTAGGAAGGTGCTATTAGGAAAACTACAGCTGGAAAATTGGTACCAGTCTGCCCTCCTTACTTCACAGCGTGTGTGAAACTGTAGCCAGCAGCCAGCAGAAGTATTTTATTAAGAGGCTGAACTTGCATATGTAAGCATTCAAGCTAGAAGTGAGAAGGTGTGATCCAGCAGATAATGCTTGGCATTCTAAATGAGTACTTTGTTTAGTATTGCTTCTGCTGTTCCAGGTCTTTTGTGGTTCCATATAAATTATATAAGGTTGGTTTTTCCATTTTGGTAAAGAATGTCATTCATATTTACATAGACAATTATACTCAAACTAAAGAGCACTTTGGGCAGTCTAGTCATTTTAATAATATTAATTATTTCAATCCATGAACATGGTTGTTTTTCTGTTTTTCTTACATCCTCTTCTATTTCTTTTGTCAGTGTTTTATAGTTAAATTATAGATCTTAACTCACTTGGGTTAAATTTATTCCTAAGTGTTTTTTGGTACCTATTTGTAAATAGGATTTATTTCTTGATTTCTTTTGTAGCCAGTTCATTAGTGATGTATAAAAATTCTACTGATTTCTGGATAATGGTGTCATATTCTGCAACTTTTTTTTCTGGTAATTTTTAAATTAAATATTGGACAATTGGATATTATGTATCAAAACTACAGACAATCCAGAAGATACCATTTTTTCTCTACCCTTTCTACTATTGGGCAGCCTGGGGACTAATCACCTAAAACCAGAGACTGGGCTTAGGTAACAGAATTGTGTCTGGGAGAGGGCCCAGGGAACTCTGGGTAACACACACTCTCAGGTCATAGTGGTTCAGGGCATTCAATTGAGAACCTTACATGGCCCCATTTGCACTAGACTGTTTATCACAGATCAATTTACCATTGCCAAAATGTGGAGACAACCTAAATGCCCACCAGCCCATTAATGGATTAACAAGCTGTTGTATATGTATGCCATGGAATACTATTCAACCATTAAAAAAGATGGAGACTCCACCTCTTTTGAATTAACCTGGATAGAACTGGAATACACTCCTCTTAGTAAAGTATCACAAGATTGGAGAAGCAAATATCCGATATATTCAATTCTAATATGAAGCCAGTAGACAATCGAATATGTGTCTACATAAGAGAAAAAGTCAAATCAATTCAAAGTAGGGGGTGGGAAAAAGAGCAGGGGAGAGGTCAAGAGGGAGGGGAGTGGACATTACTATGTATACCACACATTTTCAGGGAGGGATACAATTATAAGAGGAACTTTTCCTAACAAAAGCAGTCAGGGTAACCTAATTCTTTGTACCCTCAATGAACAGGAAACAAAAACAATAAAAATAAAATAAAATATTAAAAAAATCTTATAAGGGAAAAGAGTATCTCTGATTAGTCTCTTTGCCTGTTGTCCATATGGGTTTAAATTTTGACAAATGTCTCTGGAGAAAGCTCCTATATGTCAGGCTCCCTGCCTCACCCTCCCCACTAGCATATTGGTCTTTGAATTTCCAATTTTGTATTATCAGCCCCCAAAGATCACCATAAAATGCTGGTTTTTCTATGTCCCACACTGCTTGGTTTCCCACGTAAAACCTGTATTTGCAGATTATTTTACCCTCCACTCTGAATTAATGATAATCTCCCCAGGAAAAATTCAAGTGCGGAAACACAGTTCAAGTTTTTAATTCTCTATTTCTTAGGATCTTGGTCTCTATAATCCTCATTTCTCCTCCTCTTCCTCCTCCTCCTCCTCCTTCTTCTTTCTTCTTCTTTTTCTTTTCTTTTTTTTTTTTTTCAGCAGCAGTGTTTGCTTATTTTTGGTTTCCTCAGTTGGAATGTTTATCTATCACTGGCTCTTATTTTCTTTCTAGATGTAGATCTTTTTGAACCAATTTTCTTAAAAAATATTTATATAAAGGAATATTTGTTAAATACCTACTGGATGACCTGTTATTTTATTTGTTCCTTACAACAGAGTTTCAGAGTGTTTATAATTTTTTTGTTAATTTGTAATAGATGAATCCAAAAGATTCATTAATCTATAGTCTTTGGAATGTATATTCTGAGATCATCTCTTTATCTTAAAAAAGAAAATCTTCTGCTTTTACTACTGTAGAAAATTTTCTAACAATGATAAGATGAAGGGAAAGGTGAAGCACATTCTGAGGCTTCAAGTCAAAATAATTTCTGGCTCCTTAAGAAATTTGCACTCGCCCTATGAGATTATCCCACAGCTGTACTCTTTGTACAGGTAAATTGACTGGAGTAGTTACAGCCAATCAGCCATGAAAAACAAATTTTTTTTGCAGTTTTTAACAGAGGCTGGGTTTGAACCCGCCACATCTGGCATATGGGGCCAGCGCCCTACTCTTTTGAGCCACAGACCCTGCTAAAAAAAATTCTAAAAAACAAATTTTGTAGAAAATAAATCACCATAATTGTATTATACCTAACAAGGATTAAGAAATATTTGTGTGCCAAATTCTTTACATATAATCACATGTTTAAAGCTCTCAGCTACCGCATGATCACATGATCTAGATGCCCTTTTTATGCCAATTTACTGAGGTTGAAACAAAGACTTAACAAGGAACTTAGCCAGACCTCATAAGATAGTAGGTGGTGCGTGGTTTAGCTTCAAGGCCCAATGTTATGCATTATGTATACTCTGTCAAAAGTGAGGAAACACTTTCCTTATCTTGATTAAGAAAGTAAAATACCTTAACCTGAAGAGGAAAACCGAGGGGACAAAATTTGTTGGAATCATATTGTGATTAAATCTAAAAACTTTTATATCTGGAAATGTACATTGAGGAGTTATTCATTAATGTTTTTTTTCTCTTCTTGGTTTTATATTATTAATTTCAAAAGCATTTGTTTCCAAAAATAAAGATTTCAAAAATACCACATATTCAATACAGTTGAGCAAAAATACTGGTGGCCACTACGTGCTAAGGCTTTATGTCAGTTTATGAATAAATAACAAATTAATGTATTCCATATTGTAGATACCAACACAAATGTGATAAAAATGGCCTTTTATTGCTGATATAGTTCCATTTTCCAAGGCTTCTATTACTACATGTAATTTACAACGGATTCTTTGTATTATGTATAAAAAAAAAATCGGTTTCAAAGATCTCTTCTGAGGCACAACAAATTAGAATTATAGAAAAAGACCTACTGTATCAGAGACAGTTATAACTGCCCCTTTTCATTTTCATTAAAAATGGAGCTCTGCAGCAGATGGGCTTCAAAGATATTTTAAAGATTTAAGTGCTAATGCATGGGAGAATTCCAATGCAAACAGTTCCTTTAAAGTACTTTAGCGCATGCTGGGCTGTGGGAGGGACCTGGAGAGGCCTCTTAATCTTGCTTAGATCTTTCCATTAATAGAGTGTTATAAAATTACCTTCAGCATGATGAGAAAACGGTCTTCCTGGGAGACGGTTGGCTTCTTCCTGAATTATCTTCCCCTCAACTGAAGTTTAGTAAACCATTCTAAGTAAAGAAACAACTCCAGCTGCAATGGATGAGTTTCAGTTTGGGAATATTTTATTAAATATTGAATATTTTATTTTTTGAAAGCATATGGCATACAAATGTTGAGAATTTCCAAAGAAGCCAACTTGTCATTGGAATGGCATTCTGGTTTTTTTCTTTTCTTTTTTTTTTTTTTTTTTAAGTGTCTAAATGATTGGTTAAAGTATTTAACATGGAAATATGCTGTTTGAATTTCAGAGTACAGCTGAACCACCACAAAGTTTGAGTCTGTATAAATAGCAAAGTCAATGCAAGCTAACCATAGCCCTGTTAAGATCTATGGTGGTTCCAATTACGAGGTCATTAAAGCTAAGACATTTATTTTACACGTGGCACGTTCTTATAAGCATTCTGCATACCACAGAAAGGCCGGGATTAGGTAACCAGTTTGCTGATTCAGCATCACTAAGAAATTGCCAGAGCAAAAAGTAAAAATTTCGTTATACCTAGTGTTGTTCATTTTTCTATCATCATCAAAATCCACTTTACTTTTACCAGGAGGGTTCAATTTTACCTTTTTAGTTATTTAAAATACTACAAAATGATTTCATTTAAGGGAACTCTTTTATATACAAGAATATGGTTTTCAGATAATATTGCCTACTCTTTTGGTTTATTTTTCTTGTACTCTAACCATTAAACAGTTTAGGTATAGAAAAACCAAACTAGGATAAAAAATTCTGAAAATGTAGCTTTCTTTTTCAAGGACACAAATATTCTTATGATTTCTTCTCTCATTTCTGTTTCATCAACTTTTATAATAGAGCAGGGGTGTCTCCTTAGTCACTACCCAGGTGTCAGTCATCAGTATGCCACCCAGAAAAATTCGGTTTGTTATCTTACTATGAACCAGCTCACTGTGTCCACACACATCCTGATCATGACAAGCATGGGGAACACCAGACTAGGGTGGGCTACCATGAAGATGTATAAGACTTTGTATAAATAACCTAGTTTCAATGGCTCACATTTTCACATCAGCAATATATTCATTGAAATGAAATTAGTAATGTTCTGAGGCAGAGTTTTACATGATAAAGTCTTATATGGTTGTTAGGAATGATTACTAAATTGCTACGTTAAAGGCTTTGCTCATAAGTGGGTCACAAGAAAATATCGTCCTTTCCTCTCTACTTTAAGTCTAGACACCTGTACTCCTCCACTTTATTTTATAGAGTGGGGAGTTTGGGCAGTGAAAGCCTACACTAAATTAGATGCCTAGGAAAACAAAGATCAGGAATGAAGTTCTCATTCCACTGTGGCCACTCGCCCAAGTTATCCCCACCATCACCCTGTACATTACAACAAAAGTCTTACTTGATGGAGTGTCCCATAAACCGAATCAAGAATTTACAAGTCTTTTTAACTTCATAGATTTAAACATAGATTGAATGCTTGGGTAAATATTGTACCATTTTTATAAAATATTGGTTTAACAGAAATACCATTAAATAGTAGAGAACTAATAAATAAACACGCATTCCAATCCAGACATGGTACTAAGGGAGGAAGCAATCAGATCTATAAAGAAGTCTTACATTATAGGAGGGTGAACTCTTACAAGCCAGATGTTATAATTTTTGTTTGGCCTTTGTGTAGCATGATATGTTCTAAGGCACTTTGTAATCATTAATTAGAACAGCTTCACTTAACCCGAATACTTTTATTCCTCCCAATTCTGAATGATGTATGCAACTTAAATTGCTTTAATGGCCGCAAATGAATAATGTCCATTTCATTTTGACAATTTCTTTTGATATCAACAAGGTCCCTAAAGTCAAATTGCCTCACAGTTTGCAGTTACTTATTTTTTTCATAGGCTAGCCTTTTGTTTGTGTAATGTAAATCAGAACCACAGAGCTCCTTCAGCATTTTGGTTGTCTTTAAGATAGGTTACTAATCCTAATACTTTATGCGGAGAGTATTCACTTTGAGAAATTTGCTTCAATCTCGTTTTACCTTGTTGATGGCATCTTTTTTAGAAGTTTGGGACTGAGAATTGAGTAAATAAAACAGCACCCAGAGTCCCCAAAACAGCACGGGATATTTACCGAAGGTTTCTTCTCAGTAAACATTGGTAAATACGTGCAAAGTGGAAAGTGTCTGGTTTCTGTACAGGAGGCAGTGACGACCTGAAGGTGGAAATGGTCTGATCTGAGCTTCAGTCGGAGCAAACTAAAAATCAGTATAAAGAAATCTTGTTCTGCATTTGTAACCTACGTTAGAATACTCACCACAACACTCACAAGCTATCTGACCCTGATAAATGGCATCATCTATCTAAACAGCAATTTCTACAAAACACAGTGTTGATAATATCCTGAATTTTTGTCTTCATCATATATATGTCTGTCACACAGTCAGTGATATGGAAATTATTTATCCCCTCTGTTTCCCTGTCCATAAATGCTGTGGGTTTCCCTAAAGGAGCTCTGAGACTGCAGGAAGGAAAGCACTACAAAAGTCCGACTGTGTGGAGAATGGTAAGGGACAGTGATGATAAAGTTCACGTGTAATCTAACAATAAGCAAGTGCTTTCAGACAAACAGAGGATGGTTTACAAACTTCTTCACCAGGGATGCAGAGTAGCAAAGGTCCAAGAGCAACTTTGCATAAAAATAGTGTATTAGTTTGCCTGGCCTGCTATAACAAAACATTACCCATGGATGGCTTCAGCAATGGACCCATATTGTCTCACCATTCTGGATGCTGGACAGTGCAAGATCAAGGTGTCAGTGAAGTTGGTTTCTTCTGAAGCCTCTCACCTTGGCCTGGAGACAGCCACCATTTCATGGTGAGCTCACGTGATCACCTTCCATCTGTGTGTTGTCTGAAACTCATTGTCCTCTTCTTATGAGGACACCAGCAACAATGGGTCAAGGCTGGCCCATGTGACCTTAGTATACCTGGATTAACTCTTTAAAGGTCCAAATATATTAACAGTTACATTCCAAGGTATTGGGGTTCAGAACATCAACACAAAGAGTTGAAGAGGATACTAATTATTTCATAAGAAACTGCTTTTCAAACAATCCAAAAGCCAATGACATCATGGGCAAACTCTTCAGCAATCAAAGACAAAATGCAAGTGACTCGTGTGTACGTGTATGTGTGGGATACTGCAAAGGAAGACACTTGGTTTGATCAGAGAAAGCCCCTCTGGTAGAATTTTTATTTCTTTAATAATTATTATTTATTTACCTATTTATTACTAGTCTATACTTAAATTTAGCCATTATGTAATTTCATTCTGTTAATAACTTTTGCTCCACGATAACTGGCATAAATACAATACTTGATAAATCTCCCACAGAGGAAAAAAAAAGGTCAGCCAAAGTATAGAGAAGATGGAAAATGGTCTAAAGGAAATTCTGGCAGACAATTGCAGATTTTTACAATATAAAAATGTGCACTTTTAGTAAATGTTAAAAATGAAGTCCATGGATACATCTTAGTTGTTTGACACACAAAAATGTGAGAAGAACTAAGAAAATACTACAATTGATTATATTTTATGAGAGCATAGATTTATAAACAAAATCAAATAGTTTCTAAAACTATTTGTTTTAAATTCACCAATGTTGGTTTATCCGAGTGTAGCTTTTTTGTTTACATTCATAGGTGAATTATATTATTTTTACTCATGGATTTATGATTTAAAAGAATAACCGTGTGACTGCTGTAGTGCTACAGTGGAGCTATTATGTTCCTCTAAAAATACATTATGGGCTCAGCACCTGTGGCTCAATCGGCTAAGGTGCCAGCCACGTACACCTAAGGTGGCGGGTTCGAATCCCCAGCCCGGGCCCGCCAAACAACAATCATGGCTGCAACCAAAAAATGGCCGGGCGTTGTGGCGGGCGCCTGTGGTCCCAGCTACTTGGGAGGCAGAGGCAGGAGACTCACTTGAGCCCAGGAGTTGGAGGTTGCT
>CAUYQV010188752.1:0-10835 GCA_963574575.1 Galagoides demidoff
CGTTGTGGCAGGCGCCTGTGGTCCCAGCTACTTGGGAGGCTGAGGCAGGAGACTCGCTTGAGCCCAGGAGTTGGAGGTTGCTATGAGCTGTGATGCCATGGCACTCTACCCAGGGGGAGAGCTTGAGGCTCTGTCTCAAAATAATAATAATAATAATAATAATAATATTACTTATTTTGACTACTGAGTTTTTTGGTACTCTCCCCACTAAAGGGACTTTGTACCCAGAGCAAGTACAGGACTGTCCTCCCATCACTGTCCTCACCTTGCTATTCACATTCCCAGAGCCCAGAATACTACCTAGAGGTATGTCAGCGCAGTTCTTACAGTTGGATGGGTGGATGGAGTGGGAAAGACACCAGACTGTGAATTGGGAGTTCTGATGTCCAGGCTCTGCCACTAATTCTGTGATCTGGGCACATCCCTTGCCTGCTATAGGCCTCTGTTTTCCTCAACTATAAAATGAATAGGCCCTACAAGATGATCTGGCAAGGTTTTCTGCAAACACTCAACAAACATTCATAGATAAAATTATGGCTCAGACACAGAAAGATAGACATGACCTTGCCTTTTGCTCCAAAGAAACTCACAGTTACTTGAATTTCATAAATCTCTGAGCCTTGAGTTTTTGTCCTGCAAAATGGGGAGTTGTTTGCCACTGGCTGTTAGGAGGCTTATGAAAGAAAAGAAGCATTCCATACTGCAGGGCTCCAGGCTTTCTCAAAACCTGAGCAGAGGACTTGCTTTCATACTTCTTATAAACCAGCTGACAAAAATACTAACACCACACCCTTATGCTGGGTTGTGGAGAGCAGCTGAGCTCCACGATTTCAACCCCACCTTGGCAGGTACTCTGTGTCCTTGGGCAAGTTACTCAACCTCTCTGAGCCTCCACTTCCTGCTGTACTAACTGGGAATGACAGCCAATAGTTCCTCCACCCCACAGCATTGTTTCCAACGTGACCAGAGGTCCAGGGCACGTGCCCCACTGGGGAAGCCGTAAAAGGGATCCTGCCACTCTGAGGTTATATGTGCCCTCTTTCCCTACCCTCCATTACAGCAGCTCTCAGAAAAGGAATAGAAACTACTTCGACTAATGTGGAAAGTGACCTCTGTCGGGGAAGCTTAACTTTTACTTGGCTAAAATAAAGGAAGCAAGAAGGATTTTCAGATGCTGGGGAGAATTTAGGGATTGGAGAGCCTTTCCGAGCCACTGAGATCACACCCAATAAACAATGTCAGTGCTTTCCAAGCTCCAGCGCTCTCCTCATCTGTTTTTTTTCTTACACCTGGGGCAGAGCGATTTGTGAGCTGAGACTCTGCCTCGCACCAGCCCCCGCCTTCTTCACCAGCCCCCTGCACCTTTCAAGTTCTAATGGTGCTTTGGAAAGGCGGGAGAGGCGTGGGCGGGAGGGGAAAGGGCGGTTTCATTTTTGCCCCTCAGATATCCTTTCTGCACTGGACACTTCACTCCCACACTCAGGGCCAGGGGTGCCTGGTCGCCCACTGTGGGACCCTGAGCTGCTCCAGGGTGGAGTCAGGACCACGTGAGTGTCCCGCCCCGGGAGCCTGGAGGGGAAAGGTGCGCGCTCCACCTTACTGGTGCTTGCTGGTAGGTCCGGGCGCCCATTGCACAATAGCTGCTCGGGGAATGCAGCCGGGTTAGTTCCCACGGGGCTCCCTGCTCAGGGTGGGACCCCCTCTTTGCTGGGGCGATCGGAATCACACTCTGCAAAATATTAATTACTGTTGTTTCCAAAGCCCCATCAGCGGCTGGGTGCCAGGCCCTGCCCAGGAAGTCCAAATGATCCACATCGCTGGCATTTTAGTCACCCCCAGTGGGGAGCCGGATCATCTGATACCCCTGTGGTGGGGAAGCAGCCTTAGGCTTGAGCCACTTCCTGGAACCCAGCAAGTGCCTGGAGGCTGGAGGGGGTGAGATGGGAGCGGGGGAGAGGGGGTGAGGCGGAAGGAGAGGAGAATGTGGAACTGTTGAGGAAGGAAGAAATAAAGAAGAAACACTTAACAATTCAGGCGCATTTATCTCCTTTTACTCCTGAAAGATAGGCATGACGCTGCTTCTTACAGAAGAGGTTAAGGAAATGCGAGAAAATTGCCCCAAGTCCCAGTCTGGCAAGAGGCAGAGATGGGGCACTTTCCACTACACTGGTGGCAGGTAATTTCGCAGGCAGGATAAACCACCTCAGTCTAATCAGTGGTTGAGCAAATTGGGAACGTGAGAAAGCAGTGGGCAGACTAGTGGAGACAGGTGACATTGGGACTGCGAGACTCTCACGTTCTTGGTGACAGTGAAAATGCCCCTTAAAACATAAATGAGGTGACTGATGTACATCCAGCTAGGTCCTGACCCCACCTGCTTGAGAATTGTCAGAATTTTAAAAAATGCCTCCAGAGAGCCCTTCCTAGTACAGTGGTTACTGCGTCGGCCACATACACAGAGGCTGGTGGGTTCGAACCCAGCCGGGGCCAGCTAAGCAATAATGACAACTTCAACAGAAAAATAGCTGGGTGTTGTGGTGGGCACCTGTGGTCCCAGCTGCTTGGGAGGCTGAGGCAGGAGAATCGCTTAAGCCCAGGAGTTGCTATGAGCTGTGACACCATGGCACTCTACCTAGAGTGAAACTGTCTCAAGAAAAAAAAAAAAAAGAAAAAGAAAAAAGTTCAATTGGTGGCAGGTAATTTCGCAGGCAGGATAAAAGTTCAATTGGCATCAAGTGGCAATTGATACCAATTGAACACTAATCTATATTCCAAAAAGGCATTCCTAATAAGAAAATGTTTTGAAAAAAAAATGCTCATAAATAATAAATGCGTACCAGGCCCCCCCCCAAAAAAAAACAAACAGTGGAAAACACCACCATCCCCTCCACAAGATATTTTGCAGCTGTTAAAAATGATAATTACACAGAGCCCTTAATAACATAAGGAAATGCATATGCTTCAAGGCAGGGTACACAAAAGGACACACACAGAGAATGATCACAGCTGTTCCAAAGGGGGGAAAGGAAGAAAAGGAAAGAACCAACACCAGCACATAGAAAACAGACTGGAGGGAAACGCAGAAATGTGGCTAGTGGTTTCTGTGGGTGGAAGGTGATTTACTTTCTCCTTTTAATTTTTCCATATTTTCTAACTTTTCTGCCTGTGATCTGTATTACTTTTATAGTGAAAACTATATTTTATGTTAAAATAGGAAGTAGATAACAATAATAATAACAGTAGTAGTAAATGAACATTTACTGAGCACTTACTGTGCTAAGCACTTTGTTTTTGTTTGTTTCTTTTTAACCCTCATAGCCATCCTGGGAAGTAGATGTTATTATTGTCTCTCTATTACCCCAAGGTTCTGAAAGGTTAAACCATGTTCTGGACATTGAGTTTTTGTCTGCGCAGGATCCAAAGCCCCCCCTCTAGAGGCAGAGCTTCCCCTGAGCTGGCTTGGATGTGGGGAACACCCTACTTCCCACCCCGGTTTGCAAGGGCACCTCCTCCCCCATTCAGCTCTTGGCAGTGGGTGTGGCTACATGATCAAGTCTCAGCCAGCCAGATGTGCCTGCCTGAGGCCAGGGCTCTGGACCCCTGGGTACTGGAGAGTTAAAACTACATTTGCTATGACATCTGGTTGCTGTGGCAGTGATGTCCTGACTAACTTCTTCCCTCTCAAGTGATGGGTTTTTGCCTCCTGCTGCTCTGGGCCTCAAGGGCTGCCCTAATTTCTACCCCTTTCTCAAGGTGGTCCTCTTTTGAACCCCTGACAATTCTATTGCAGTGGACCTTTCTTTGTTCAAGATAGTCAGGGTCCATTTCTGTGACTTGTTAACCAAGAGCCCTGACAGTTGCTGGTGACTTTCCCATAGTCTCAGAGTGAATTCTAGAATCAGAACTCCAATCCAGATCTGCTCATCTGAAGCCCAAGCATTTAATAATCCTCTTTCGCTGCCCACTCTTCCTCAAAAGTATGATAAACATTTCCTAAACCTCTAGAAAACAAACCAGAAACATCTTCTTGAAGACTTTCTCAGAAATTGGTGGCCCACCACCAACTCTACTACTGTGGGAACCTGGAAAGCCATTTTGTGAAGGGCAGGAAGCTGGGGCCAAACCCAAGACAGGGAGGAGCTAACCTAGGCCTCCAGCGACTGGGGCACAGATGAGATCTAGGGAGAGAGGATGCAGAGGCGTCTGGCCTCCCTGGCACTTCCTGACGGATGCCAGAGGACTGGCTCAGCATAGGGTCTCCTCCTCCAGGAAGCCCTCCTTGACCTTTGGAGTCTGGGAGAGGAATAGCAGTTGACTTCGATGGCACCTTCCACATCCCTCTGGATGGTGAGAACTTGTTTACATATGTGTACACCCCCAAGTGACTATGAACTTGCAGATCACAAGGACTGATTCTCTTACCTACCAGTAGATTCCTCCTTATCCTTCCTGAACCTCAGTTTCTCATCTGCAGAATGGGAATAGTGCCTAACCCTGACCATGCAATTGGGAAGATACGAAAGTGGTTGGCACACAGTAGACCCCCGTACTTACTAGCTTGCTTCCTCATCCTAACGCTTCATTCTGACTCAATTCTTTCTTCCTACCCCTCACCTGAGTAAGTGTTCAACAATAGGGAAAAGGTTAAATAACCTATGGCTTATCAGTAAGATACAATGTTACACAGCCAATAAAAGTAGTTTAACCTGTGATTTTTAATAGCAGGCAAAATGCTCATGTCTTCATGTGAAGAAAAGACTAACTTATTCATACAATATGACCTCAGCCATGTAAAGAATGCTCATACATGCTTGCACACGCAATAGACAGTTTCTGGAAGGGTACACAGGAAACTCTTAATAGCGGTTTCCTGCTTGGTGGGAGTAGAAATTTGGGAGTGGACTTTGCCTTTTCACTTTATAACCTTCTGTTCTATTTGAGTATATTATGTATATAATTGTGTTTTTGCCATGAGTATATATTCATATTAATATGCCAAAAACTTAGGAAAATACAAAAGAAATACAAGATTTTGGCAATGGTTCCTTTGGAAGTAGTGGAATTATAGGCTTACTAAAATGCTTCTCTTTATATTTTTCTATACTAAGTTTTCTATGACGAGTTTATAGTTCTATAATCAGAATTAAAGGCAAAAATTGCTTCATGTAGCTCCCCCGGGGGAGGGTTGGGAGGAGAGAAGCAGGTGACTGTGTCCAGAGGGCAAAGAGAACATGAGATGGAACCAGGCACAGCCAGTTGTATTTTTGGAGCATGTGGTTCGTACTGAGTCAACTAACTTATTGTTTGGCCCCAGCCTGCCAGTGGAGGTAGGAAATGCTCCCACTCCTGCCTGGTTCATTCTTAGTCACCCTCTGGGAGAGTAGGGTAGAGGGTAGGGGCTGGAGGGAGCTCCTGCAGCCGTTGGAGACTTCTAGGGAGAGAGAAGTCTGCAGCCCAGGCAGCCTATCGGCCTGGCATTGGCACCTTGGCACTGCCAGCAGCTTGGAGTGAGCAGGAAAGGTTGGGGGAGGGATACTGGGAAAATGCCCTCTGGCCTTTAACAGGCACCATTGCCTGCTCCTGTGGAAGCTGTTGTGAAAATTAATTACTGTTTGTCCAGGCCTTTGAGATTCCCAAGATGAAAGACCCAGCAGAAGGAGAGTCATGATGAATAGGTATTTATGGTATTGACTGTCATCTCAAATACCTGTCATGAATGACAATCACGTGTTGCTCTACGACCCTCCCCACTGCCTGGACATCCTGGCCTCAAAGAACAGGAAGTTGAGCATCAATATTGACTCAGTCCTGAAGGGGAGGCGGCAGCAGGGGGCAGGTGATCACCCATCATCCTTTATTTCAGATGGGTAAACTAGGACACTCCATTCCCCACAACAGATTAAAGGGAGGAAATTGAAAATGAAGCTAAGGGCTACTGAAGAAAGAAGCCTAGCAGAGAAGGGCTGTGGATTACTCTCAGCCGGGCCCTGCTTGTCCCATTATCCCAGAGCCCAGGACCCTGCCTCTCTTTTGGATGGAGGCATGAGGGGAACCATAGAATTCTCTGTTTCAGGCCATCACTCTGCCTGCCAGTACCAGGCAGGCTTATCCCTATATGCTCAAGGCAGATGGAGTCATTCCAATTTCTAATTCCTCTAGCAAAATAAACTATTTTTTGTTAAGTGCTTCTGAACACTTTTGACTGAAGCCGAATTCTGTCATCTTCTAGCTCTTAAATTTGGGTGGGAAACTCTTGTTCTCTGAGTTCTTCTGACTTTAACTTTCCTTCTTCATTTTATGCAAGAAGATCTGTAAAGCCACTTAATGTGATCCTGGGAAGGTACACAGCACAGATCCAATGGAGAGGGGATTTCCAAGGGGCTAGTCTTCCCTCCAAGGACATTGCATTCTTATCCTTTTTTTATTTTTATTTTTGTTTTGTTTTATTTTTGAGAAAGAGTCTCACTTTGTCTCCCTTGGTAGAGTGCCATGGCCTCATAGCTCACAGCAACCTCAAACTCTTGGGCTCAAGGGATTCTCTTGTCTCAGCTTCCTAAGTAGCTGGGACTACAGACGCCCGCTACAACACCAGGCTATTTTTTAGAGATGAGGTCTCAGTACTTGCTCAGTTTCGAACCTGTGAGCTTAGGCAATCCACCCGCCTCAGCCTCCCAGAGTGCTAGGATTACAGGTGTGAGCCACCACTCCTGGCCTTCCACATTCTTATTGGAGAGTCAGGCCCCTACTTAATAGCCATTTCAATAAGCTAAAAGAGCAAGCAGGCAGGGACAGAGCAAGACATCTGGGGACTGGAGACCTCAGGACAGTTTCCCAGGACCTAAGTATGGAGGTACAAAGGGACAAGGCCTATGTGAAGACAGTAATGAACCCATCACAGCCAGAAGCAAAGATTCACTCGAGGACAGGGGCAGGCAGACAGGTAGTCTGGGCAGGAGTACCCAGGCCCTTGAATACCAACTTAAAGAATTGGGATTTTGTCCAGAGGTCAGTGGAAGTTTCTGAGCCAGAGAATGATAGAATGTAGAGTTAGAGAGAAGGTTAAACTATTTTACCAGGAGGTAAATCTTAGCATCTCTGAATCAGCACCTCTAACAAGGAATTCATCATCTTCCTCCTCAGAGCAGCCCCTGACTTCTATTTCAGCTAATGACACATCAGCACCACTCGCCTCCCCCATGCTCTCTGACACACTACCCAGTTTTATTTTTTTCACAGCACTTGTCACCTTCGGAAATGATCTTATGTACTTGTTTACTTCCCTTTTCTCTGTGGGTCCGTAGAATGTAAGCAGAAGGAGGCAGGTGGGGGATTACTACCTCTTCTGTTCACTAATGCATCTCTAGCACCTATGACAGTGCCAGGCTGGTGGCAGATGCTCAAAGTGTGTGTATTTGTGGAATGAATGAATAAATGGATTAATGATGGGATTAATGTCACCCCAATTTTCTCAATTGCCTGGGCCCCAAACCCCATGGTGAGACTTGATTCATCCTTCCTCCTCTGCAGAATCTAGTCATTTCCACATCTAATCTGTGGATATTATCTCTACACCCCCCCTTCCCTCGCCTTTGCATTTCCTCCTTTATCCTTTTGAACAACTCTAAGCAGCTTGGAGCAAAGACTGTTCACCCACATTCCCACACACACACACATAGGGCTCAGCAGAGGCCTTGGCAATGAGGGTGCTCATTGATCCAAACTTTACAGCTTACCATGTACTTTTCACACCACTCTTAGGACTCAGACGTCAGTCCTTCACTCAAAACAACTAATCTGTTCCGTTATTGTTCTGCTGTATGTGTAATTTATGATGAAAGAATGAATGAGTGAACGCTCAGAGGGCTCACGCTTGATTGTAGAAGGAGAAACTGGGAATGAGAAGATCGACTGGGGAAAATGTTAGCCCATGTTAACTCAAGAGGACAAAAAAGAACAGGAAAGAGAATGAGTGGGGGAAGGAGGAAGAGGAAGGGGAGGTAGCTGCAAGCCACCGCTGGAGACGCTGACTTCCCAAAGATTAGTTTGCTCTCTCTCTCTCTTCCCCCAACTCCATTATCTAGTTTTGTTGTTGTTGTTGTTGTTGTTAGGTTTCCTTTGTTTGTTTGTTTTTGAGATAGGGTCTGACTATGTTCTCTGGCTAGAGTGCAGTGCTATCATCATAGCTCACAACAACCCCAAACTCGGGGCGGTGTCTGTGGCTCAAGGCGTAGGGCACCGGCCCTATATATTGGAGGTAGTGGGTTCAAACCTGGTCGTGGCCAAAAACTACAAAAAAAAAGGCAACCTTAAACTCTTGGGCTCAAGTGATCCTCTTGCCTCAACCTCCCAAGTAGCTGGGACTACAGACACCCATCACAACGCCTATCTATATTTTGGAGACAGGGTCCTGCTCTTGCTCAGGCTCTTGGTCTCTAACTTTTAAACGCAGGCAATCCACCTGCCTCGGCCTCCCAGAGTGTTGGGATTATAGGCGTCAGCCACCGCAGCAACCTCAAACTCTTGGGCTCAGCTGATCTTCCTGCCTCAGCCTCCTGAGTAGCTGGGACTACAGGTGGCTGCCAAGATGCCTGACTGATTTTTCTCTACTTTGTAGAGACTGCGTTTCCATCTTGCTCAGGCTGGTCTTGAATTCCTGGCGTCAAACAGTCCTCCTGTCTTGGCCTCTCAAAGTGCTAGGATTATAGGCATATGTCACTGCACCCAGCCCATTATATTGTTACGTACGGCAGAAAGACACATAGCCAGTCCAGGAAAAGAGCCCAGAGATGAAGTTAAGGGGCAAGGAGATTCTGAATCCAAAGGAGATCTTATTTACAGTTTTGGGAGCTTATTGTTTATAAACAGTAAGTACTAAAATTTAAGCAATACTACTGGGCAAAAATTACAAAGGACAAAAAATCCAGAAAGAAAAAATAGGCCAGTGTCCATCAACCTATGAATGGATTCATAAACTGTGATATATGTATACCATGAAATACTATTCAGCCATAAAAAAGATCGAGACTTTACATCTTTTGTATTTACCTGGATGGAGTTGAAGAGCATTCTTCTTACTAAAGTATTACAAGAATGGAAAAGCAGGCTCGGCACCTGTGGCTCAAGTGGCTAAGGCACCAGCCACATACACCTAAGGTGGCAGGTTCGAATCCAGCCCAGGCCTGCCAAACAACAATGATGGCTGCAACCAAAAAATGGCCAGCCTGTGGTCCCAGCTACTTGGGAGGCAGAGGCAGAAGACTTGCTTGAGCCCAGGAGTTGGAGGTTACTGTGGGCTGTGATGCCATGGCACTCTACCCAGAGAAGACAGCTTGAGGCTCCGTCTCAAAAAAAAAAGAATGGAAAAGCAAGTATCTAATGTACTCAATACTAATATAAAACCAATAGAAAAACAACCATATGCTCATACAGAGAGAAAAATACACATATATTTAATGGGGGCAAGGAAAGAGGAAGGGAAAGGAGAGGAGAGAGGAAGATTGGTAAGCTCTCACTTAATGTGCACAATGGAAGGATACACAGCACACCCCCAGGTGAAGGGCTCAACTACAACTTGAACTTTACCTTAGAAACACTAACAATGTAATTTAATCATTTGCACCCTCATATTAATATGAATAAACACAAATAAATAATTTTAAAAAGAAAAAGTAAGGCCGGCACAGTGGCTCACACCTTTAATCACAGAGCTCTGGGAGGCCAAGGTGGGCAGATGGCATGAACTCAGGAGTTCAAGACCAGTCTGGGCAAGAGTGAGACACCATCACCAAAAACAGCCAGGCGTTGTGGCAGGTGCTGCCCATAGTCCCAGCTACTTGGGAGGCTGAGTCAAGAGAATTGCTTAAGCCTAAGAGTTTGAGGTTGCTGTGAGCAGTGACGCTACTGCACTTACCAAGGGTGACTGAGTGAGACTCTGTCTCAAAAAAAACAAAATCAGAAAGAAAAAATAGGCCCCACACAAAAATACTAAGAATATAAAAGTATTATTATTATTTATTATTATTTTTTTTTGTAGAGACAAGGTCTTACTCTATTGCCCTCGGTAGAGTACCAGAGTGCCGTGGCATCACACAGCTCACAGCAACCTCCAGTTCCTGGGCTTAGGCAATTCTCTTCCTCAGCCTCCAGAGTAGCTGGGACTACAGGCACCCGCCACTGTTTAGCAGGTCTGGGCTGGGCTTGAACCCGTCAGCCTCGGTGCATGTGGCTGGCACCCTACTCACTGAGCTACGGGCACTGAGCTTGATGATTTTTTTTTTAAGTGTGAAATAAAGTTTATTGAGGAGGAGAAATATTGGTTTACTGAGCAAAAGCAAGATATAGATTTACAGAGCAAGATACATTCACTATAGACAATGAATGGGCCTCCTTGTCCTGACAAAAAAGTCCTATTTTTTCTTTCTTTTTAAAAATAATTTTATATTTTGGGCCGTGCCTATCTATGGCTTTGTGGGTAGGTCGCTGGCCCCATATACCAAGGGTGGCGGGTTCAAACCCAGCCCCAGCTGAACTGCAACAAAAAAATAGCCAGGTGTTGTGGTGGGCATCTATGGTCCCAGCTGCTTGGGAGGCTGAGGCAGGAGAATGGCTTAAGCCCAAGAGTTTGAGGTTGCTGTGAACTGTGATACCAGGGAACTCCACCGAGGGTGACAGAGACTCTATCTCCAAAAACAAGCAAACAAAATCATCAGTTATTGCACTATCCAGAAAAAGTCATTCCAATATTTTGATGTATATCCTTTCAGACTAAATAAATGTAATCACAAATATAAGTATACAACAAACACGGTGTAACCTAATCCTTTGTACCCTCAATG
>CAUYQV010188755.1:0-56530 GCA_963574575.1 Galagoides demidoff
TGGGCACCTGTGGTCCCAGCTACTTGGGAGGTGGAGGCAGGAGACTCGCTTGAGCCCAAGAGTTGGAGGTTGCTATGAGCTGTGATGCCATGGCACTCTACCCAGGGGGATAGCTTGAGGCTCCGTCTCAAAAAAAAAAAAGAAAACAATTTTATTTACAATAGCTACAAAAATACGTAGAAATAAATTTAACTAAGAAGGTGAAAGAGCTCTATAATGAAAACTATGAAACATTGATGAAAGACATTGACAAAGACACAACTAAATGGAAAGATATTCTGTGTCCATGGATTTAAAGCCGTGGTTGTCAACCTTCCTAATGCCGCGGCTCTTTAATACAGTTCCTGTGGGTTACGACCCACAGGTTGAGAACCACTGATTTAAAGAATTAATATTGTTAAAATGTCAGTGCTATTAAAAGCGATATACTCATTTATCAAAATACCAATTACATGCTTCACATAAATAGAAAAAAAAATCTAAAATTCACTAGAACCACCAAACACCTTGAACAGCCAAAGCCATCTTGAGCAAAAGAGTGAAGTCAGAAGCATCTTTATTATCTGACTTCGAACTACAAAGTCTAAGTAACCGAGACAGCACAGTTCTGGGGAACAAAAGCAGGAAGAGACTGAAGAACCCAGAAATAAATCTACACATTTATAGCTGATTTCAACAAAGGCATTACGATCCTACCGAGGAAAGTACTATCTCTTCACCGAGAGATGACAGAACAAAGAGGCTCACAGGCAGAAGAATGAGATAAAACCCTTATCTCTCATCACATGAAAGGTAAATGGATTAAAGACTTAACTGCAAGAGCTGCACCTAGGAAAGTATTAGAGGACATAAGGAAAAAGCAGAATGACCAGGGTCTGGGCAAAGATTTTTTGGAAAGATCTCAAAAAACAAAACAAAACAAAAACAAACTAAAACAACGCCAAAAACAGTCAACAAAAGCCTAAATAGACAACTGTGATTACATCAAACTTTAAGAACTTCTACCCAGCAAGGGACATAACCAATGGAGTTCAGAGACAACCTACAGAATGGAAGAATGTATTTTTAAACCAGGCATCTTAATAGGTAGAATATACAAGGAATTCAGAGAACTCCATGGCAAGAAAAGAAATAACGTGCTTTTAAAATGGGCAAAGGACCTACTAGCCATTTCTCAAAAGAAGACCTGCAGATGGTCCACAGGTGTATGAAAAATCTTCAACATCACTAATCCTTAGGGAAATGGACATCAAAACCCCAGTGAGATAGCGCCTCACTCCTGCTGGTTAGAATGACTCCTATCAGAGAGATGTATGTGTCGGTGAGGACGTGGAGAAAAGGGAACGCTTACACGCAGGTGGTGGAAGTGCAAATTGGCACAGCCATTAGGAAACATTGTATGGAGGTTTCTAGAACAAATTAAAAACAGAACTGCCACATAATCCAGGAATCCCACCACTGCTTGTATGTCCAAAGGAAATGACATCAGTATGTTGAAGAGACACCTGCACTCCCATGTTTACTGCAGCCCTGGTCACAAGAGCCAAGATGTGGGATCAACCTAGGAGTCCACCAATGAATGAATGGGTGAAGGAAACGGAACATTATTCACCCCTAAAGAATGATGGATCCTGTCAGTTGCAACATGAAGTAGGATGTCCGTAGGTGGTAATGAGTATCCTGATGACCTTCACTTCTTCATCACACAATGTAAGCGTGTAATAAACAGCACATTGTATCCCACAAATATGGATAACTATTACATGTCAATCTGCCAATCAAAAATAAAACATCACAAGTAATTTTCAGCATTGGCTGCTCTTTATTTTTCAGTTCTAAATTATTTGCAGCCAATAATTTATTCTCAATAAGAATAAAGTGAAAGAGCCAATATAAAGGGATTAGTTGAAGCATCGCGAAAAAATCTACAATCGAATTCTTCTAATATTTTTGTTATTACGTCTTTTATTACATTTCTTTTATGTTTTTCTAATTAAAAAGTCACAGAAACTCATTAAAGAAAAATAAAACAGAACATTCATTTTCTCCCCCGATTCAACCACATCTTTCTCTATTCTTACTTTACAATGAGGTTGAGTATAAATGCCCTTTTGTTAGTTTCCACAGTTTACATGTGCCATATACATAATTACTCGTCATTTAGGCTATTCCAGTGTTTTCAGCACAGAATAGAAATACAGTATTAGCTGGACAAGATTCAGAAATGGACTAGCAGACCCTTGGAACTCACCTGAGACATTCCCTGAAAAGCACATATTTAAGGACCTGGAACTCTCTGATGCTCCAGGAGAACCAGTTTTGTATTAGGAAAGGCAATTACTAGGGTTACTTTAAAATCATAATTTATCATAATAAAAAGTAATTATATTCAAGCAGGGGAAGAGGGGGAGGATGGAAAGGGCAGAAATGAGGAGGGCGGGGGTGTGGTAAGTTCTCACCTAAAGGATGCAATATGGGGGCAGCCCTCCTGGGGGAAGTGCTTAACTGCAAATCAGACTTCACCCAGCAAACACAATGCAATCTAAACATTTGTACCCATATATTAATCTGAAATAAATAATAATAATAATAAATCACCTTACTTTCCATCCAATCACCTTAGCAGGGGAGTGGAATGGCTCACCTGCAGCCACCAGCCTCCTTTCCAACTGTGCAGGCAGAGAACACTTCTTGGCTCCCTGCTGCTATGTTCTGTGGACCCAGCACATCCTCTCTGCTTTATACTCCACATGTGCAGGACCTGATTACGTCTGTGCTTCACACTTTCACACTCTCAAGTCCCTTCTCTCTCTCTCTCTTTTTTAAGACAGTGTTTCACTTTGTCATCCTTGGTAGAGTGCTGTGATGTCACAGCTCACAGCAACCTCAAACTCTTGGGCTCAAGCTATCCTCTTGCCTCTGCCTCCTGAGTAGCTGGAACTACAGGCATCTGCCACAACACCTGGCTAGTTTTAGAGACGACTCTTGCTTTGGCTCAGGCTAGTCTGGGACTCCTGAGTTCAAGCAATCACCCCTCTTCAGCCTCCCCAAGGGCTGAGATCACAGGATTGAGCCCCTGTTCTCTCTTCTTTGGTCTCCCTGGATCCCCTGACACTTGCTCCACCACAGACTGGAGGCGTCCTGCTAAACTCTAAGCCCCATGTTCCAGTTCTCCACCCCAGGAAACTTCATCTCTGCTAGAAGGAACGCGGCAGCTCTGTCCTGCTGCAGGATGTCTCACTCTGTCTCCCACATCCAAGCTCTGCTTATCTCAGCTTGGATTTATTTTCAATCTCACATCACCCACATATAAAAGCAAGTCCAAGGCCAATCTACTGTGAAGACTTTCTGCTTTAGAGTAAGGACGTCCTTCCTGATAGCTGCAGCCCCCGAGAGGTCTTCTGTTGTGAGGCACACTTCATATGCTGTCCTTGAGTAAATCAGGGCGGCTCACATCTCCTGCACATCTCTTTCCTGGGCAAAAAGACTTTGCTGGTGGGATTGAGCTAATACTCTTTCTCAAGTATTTATGCATGAGATTTGGAGAGAGCAAATCACTGTACCTCACTACACTACCCCCCCAGGCTGGGGGTACTGGGTGAGACCCGTTGTGAAGCTACACTGAATTTTTATCGCTGTTTTAAAATGAGGGAGGTTTGTTTTCTCCAAAGAGCTGTTCAGTAGACCCAAAGAGGGGAAAAAGGTTTTCCAGAAATTCTCCATAATGTTAACAGTGATTAACATATAGATTTCGTGATGGGTGATTTATTTTTACGTTAACTTGAAAGCATTTTTTTCCAAATGATCTTTAGTCATGACCTAGTATTTTTATAATTGAAAGAAAAATTTAAGAAATGGTCCTTGAAAGCTGAGTGGGCTGGGGAGCCCATTAAATGGTATGGGATTGAGCTCATATAGCCCAAGGCCCAGCCCAGAGTGAGGCCTGCACAGATGTCAGAGTCTTTGGAGATCCGTCTCTTCCCTGGAGCAAAGGCTATGATGAGTTGCAGTCTGTAATTTTATCCCCAGTGCTCCAGTTTTTCGGGGAAAGCACCCAGTCATGTTCAAACTTCCAGAGATGTGGGCACTGTGGAAAGAATACCGAATGCACAGGGAAGAGACCCCCCCGTCTGTCCCAGCTCTGTCCATCACAGCTGTGTCAGGTGGTTCAGCCACTTCTGGGCCACAGGTCCCCATCTATAATCAGAAAGTTTATTTTCAGCGTTAACACTCTGTGATTATTATTTCCGTTTACTGATGGAGTAGCTAATTACTTCATTATAGGATTTCTCAAGACCAGTTACCTCCTGTTTGGTTCAATTAGCAAAACGCCAACATGATTGTCATTGATTTGGATGGTTGGGGGACCAGGAGAAGAGCCCGCTGGGGAATGTTTGGGGATCTTCCGCAGATTTTTATTTTTTTTCAGCAGATCCTTATTATTCCAAAGCAGTATGAAAAGGAGCAGAGCTCGTCATGCTTTTCTCAAAACTTGTGCTTAGAAAACGTTCACTCCCATCATTCTGCAGATGCCGCAGGACGTTCTCCTGTTTCCTCTTCAAGTTATAGCCAGAGAAGGACCAAGCATGGTCGAGATTGAACAGAGAATCAGAGACTGTCAGACAAAGGTCATTCAACCCAACGCTCCTAGTTTAGGGGCTACATTACCGAGACTCTTCCTGTATATTGTGAAGTAAAAACATCAGCTGCACAGCTAAAGAGAACATGGTTTGAACCCCCACTCTGTCTTATGTGTTTATGCATGAGTTTTGGAGAGTTTCTTATTTTTTTAGAGTCATATTTTTATAATTGTGTTTTTTAACCATTAAAACAGAAACATCAGCAATGTCCACCACATAGGCTGTGTGGAGGTGGCAGGCGAGATAATAATGCCCCCAAAGTCCATGTCCTGATGCTCAGGGCACCTGCACATCTCCTTCCAGGGCAAAGAGACTTTGCTGATGGGATTGAGTTAAGGATTTCAAGATGGAAAGACTCTCCTGTATCATCCAGGTGGCTCCAGGGTATTCACAAAGGACAAGTAGAACAAAAAAGTAGGTGGGGGAAAGCAGGAAAATAGGAAATCAGGAATGGAGAAAAAGATCTGACAGGAAAAGGTCGGAGTGGAGGGGCTACAAGTCAAGGGATGCCAGAGAGAGAAGCCACTAAAATCCAGAAAAGCTAGGACATGGGTTCTTCCCTAGAGCCTTTGAGAGGACATGACCCTGCTGACCCATTTTAGACTTCTTATCACTAGAACTGTACAATAATATTATAAATTTGGGTTGTTTTAAGTCACTGATTTTGTGGCAGTTTGTTAGTTGAGCCCCACCTAGCTTAGACCCAGAAGCACCGAAGATCAGAAACAAAGAATCATTGGCCACCAGGAGTGGGGCTTCTGAGTCAGCGTCTAACACATACTGCTTCTCATGGGAGCAAACATGAGAACCAGTATGGCCGTGCCCCTCCCGACATCAGAAGGCATTTCTTCTGGTGGTCATCGTCTGGGAGGACAAGCTGCCTGTGGTCAATTCCTGCCACTGGCTACTCCAGGACTCCCCTTGAGATGAGACCTCATTCCTCCATTGAATCTCTAGTTACAGGGACATAAAGTGGTGTAAAGTGTTTAATATCAAACATGAATGACATATACTCAGTTAATTAACAAGCTTATGAAATAAGATTCTTGTATTAACCCGTCAGAGAACATGGAACTTCCCTGAGACTATGTTTAAGGAGCATACCTGGGGCTAAGCCGGCAAAAGGGCTAAGGCAACTCCAAGTTCAGAAGGAGAACGTATCAAATCTGTCACTCCTCTGCCCACCTCCATCTCTTTATTTTCAGCATTGGAGGGATTTCCTGCTCCCTGGGTTAAGTTCATTTCTCTCCTGGGCCATTACTTCTCATTTCTTCCAGGTGGTTCCTTCATAGTGATTCTATCTTGCTCCAATCTCTCATCATGGATTCTTTTAATGGGAAGCTGATCTATATACTTCCGTGTACCTGCCAGGGGACAGGTGTGTGTGTTTGAGATTACTCTGTTGACACAACTGCAGATTATTCTTCGATCTAAGGGGTCCACGTTTAAGAGGAGACAGACCAAAGACTCTAAACAGGTCTGTGACCTGTAACATTACATCAGCTGTGCAAGGTGCAGGGGACAGTGGGGGGAGAGCCAACAGCAGGGGTGGGAGGGGGTGTTGTGGTGTCAGGGAGGTGGTGGCCGTGGTGGCTGGGGGTGGTGAGGGTAGTTGCCAGGCTAGAAGGTTATTTTAGGTAGGTAGTCAGTGAAGGCCTCCATGAGAAAGTAGGGACCCAAATTTTGAGGAACCAGATCAACAAAAATCTAAGAGGAAGACACCTGAACTGGGACCTGCAGATGAGAAGGCCCCAGGTTAGCTGTCCCTGCTCTCACTGTGGACGCTCTGAGTCATGACTTTCATTGCCCCTGCTGCCCCTCAGGGGACTGAGCCAAGTCCCTCTGTGGGAACGTGTCTGAGAAACTCCTCCTAACCAGTAACCCCGGCACACATCCTCCTCTCGGGGTCTCCGTCTGGGAACCCTGCTCTCAGACACTGAGTAGAGATATCTCTTTCAAGAAGTTTTCCCTCTAAAGAAGAGAAATTTTCAGGGTCAAAGTGATTAAAATTCCACAGGCAACTCAGACTCAACACCTCACCAAACTGAACCATGTAACATTTTCTCCTGAGATTGACATCTCTTCCAACAACACTGCCCTTTGGGAGAAGGCCGACTTACAATCCACCCTGGCACAGAGGTGGAGACCTGGGTCCTCCTCAGCCCCTCTCCAGCCGGTCTCCAAACCTTGCTGCTTCCACCTCCTTCATGTTCCATGTGGAGGTCGGCAAGATCTGGGCCAAGAATAGTTTAGGGGTCGCTGATGAAAAGTGGGAAGCACTGATGCATAGTCAACCTTGTTTAGACCAAACAGGGCTTAAAATGAAACCAGAGCCATTCCATCAGGCCTTGTTCTTGGCAGCCCTTTCTAAGCTGTGCACCAGTGCATGTCAATTTCATGCAGATTTTAAGCAAAAATGGAAAGAGGGAGGGGCTTTCCCCCAAGTCCTTGATGGCTGTTGCAAAGGGTGAAGACCTGACCATTTACTGTCCTTCCTCCAGGCTCTAAGAAAACAAATCTGATCTGTGGGGAAATTTAATAGAATGATAACAAAGAACAAAAGTGATGGGCGAGATTTTAGAGGGGACATTAATTAAGCTGAGCTAAAATTAGTGATTTTGGGTTTGGGATTCTGGGGGAGGCTGGGCTGCAGAGAACTGGAGCACAGACAGGAAGCACCCCGGCAGGGCACTGACTCAGGGTCCAAGACTAATTATCATTCACCATCTAATTATGTATTAATAGGATGGACTGCCCCTCTGCCAGTTCCTCCAGCTTGCAGGATGACAAAAGGATGTGTCTCTGGACGCTGGGGGTCTTGCTTCTAATTTTCACTTAAAGTAGATAAGAAAAAGGCTCCCTGTGTTCTTTTCTGATTATTAGTTGTCATTTTTATCTTTTTTAAAAGGGCTGTTCTTTTCCAGATTGCTTCCTCCTTCCTAGTCAAATAACCGAGTTGATTTTTTGTTATCTGAATATAAAAATCCCAGGTGGGTTCCTACTGGGTATAGGGTTTATAGCACGTAGGACCCTGGATGCAAAGTCCTTGTTTGGGTTGCTAATTTATACCGCCTATTCTGTGCAGGATACTGCTGTTTGGGGAACAGGTTCCATCAAGGGTAAATGTGGTCTGTCTTAAAATCATTTACTCCTCACACTAGCTCAAGGACTGATATTAGCCCCAATTCTATAGATGTCCAGACTGAAGTTAGAAGGTTTAAACAAAATGTTCAAAGTCACAGAACAGTGAACGAATGGAATCTGAGAGGCAAAGCCAGGCTTACTGGGCTTCTCCACCTAACACGTGGCCTTTCACAGGGATGAGTCTGAATCTGCTGACCCCACCAGAGCAAGCCCAGCCACACAGCTAGGCTGGTCCAGCACCAGCATTTTAATACAGTTTTCCTGAAGAATTACAACATAAAGAATAATTAGAAGGTCATCTAAGTCATCTCATGGCTTTGTACTTCCTTTGGGTAAATCTCAAAGTAATTCAGGTGCGTTCCTTCATGTCATAAGCCAGTCTTACTTGTTCAGACTCACCTGTTCTTACCTGTCCTTATATTTCATGGTTGACCCAACTGGGACACATATGCACAGAGATGCCACATATTAGTAAGAACAAAGTGAAAGCAAGAAGGGTTGCTGGAAACCCAGAAACTAAGTAACACAGTAAAATATGGCCTCTGGGTCCAGACTACTTGGCTTTGGATCTTGACTCTGTATTGTACGAACTGGAAGAACTTGGGAAATTCACTTCTGGGCTCCAATTTCCTTATTTGAATGACAGGTAATAAACATAGTACCTTTTTTTGTGTGGTTAAGTAAGATAACATCCAAAAACTGTTCAGGACAATGTCTCGTACATACTAATTGTTATGTAATTATTGGTTACATTATTATTATTATTATTATTATCACACTGATCCAGGTTAGAATCCCCTCTCAAGTGCTGTTTTCTCATGTGTAAGACAGGACATATTAATGAACTCTCTCATTTAATTAATGTGAGAAATAAATGGGTTAATGCATTTAAATATTAAATGTGATATTTGGCACCTCATGATAATGTGTGAGCTCTGAAATGCAGAGCGTGATATTCGTTCCTGAATTTCTTCTTTCCTGCTCAAGACCCTTGACGTTTTCTAAACGCTGCTGAGGTCTTACCTCTTTCAGGAACTAGTTCATGGTCCGATCCCAGCTCATTCCTCACTTGGGCCCCTCCTTTCATTGTGGCTGAACTCTCTTCACTGGTCTGCTGAGGTCATCACTGATACATGGTGAAATGTGGGTGATCAGTGCTCATGAACTTGCAGATGTCACCAAACATTCAGAAGGAGACACACATCTCTTCCCTCAAAGAGCTTGTGACAAATAAGAACACAAGTTAAGGTCCTAGAAAATAGCTAGAGACCACTGGAATGTTTTCTAGAACCCACTGTCATGCAGACTGTAAGAGATATGTCATTTGGATGTGTATTTGGAAGCTATTTCGGGGGTACTCATTATGTTTAATTTACTCTGCTAAGCACCCAAGATATAAAAAGTAATAAAATACTTTGCTCTAAAATTACTCAGTCTACTGGGGCAACACTGACATGTTTGCTCAATTACACAGATATTAATTGAAAGCCTAGTGTCACAGGAGTGCTCTTAAAAAACAAAACAAACAGAAAAATAGATGTGTAATGTACCATTGTGCGGCTCACATGCCAGTGAAAAGTGTGCTGTAGTAGACATGATAATCACTCATAGGAGCACGTGTAACAAAGAAAATGAAACATAGTGACGAGACAGGAGCCTGGGGAGAGTGAGGAGCTACTTTCCTTTGGCTCCAGGGATGGCCTCTCCGGAAAGATGACATCAGTGCTGAGAAGGAGAAACCCATTACGAGAGTTAAAAGGGAACATTTCCAGCAGAGGAAACATCACAAAGCTTCCAAGGGGAGAACCAGCTTGGGCGCTTACAGAAATAATTATGAATCCAATAAAATACACAGCAGGTGCTCTGGGGTGCTAGGGGTCAAGAAGCAGTCGCTAGGAGCATGTGGAAATTGTCTGCAACCAGGGTCAGTAAACTTACTCTGAAGAGGGCCAGTTAGTAAATACTTCAGCTTCTGTGGTCAAATCGTCTCTTCACAGCTACTTAAGCCTGTTGCTGTAGCACAAAACAGCCAAAGGCAATACGTAAATAAATGGGCATGCCTGTGTTCTAATAAAACTTTATTTGCAAAAGTAGGCAGAGGATTGAATTGCCTTGTAGGCTATAGTTTGCTCACCCAGGTTTGTAATACTATGTATCAGACCCAGGAGTTACACAGGCTGGGGCAGACTGTGTGTTTCACTGGAGCCACACCAATATATCCCATGTCCCATGCTGCTATTACTGTGTTTTTGTTGACCTTTCTCCATTGGGAATGGAAGTGTCTAAAATTCCTCCCCTTGAATTTGGGTGGACCTGGAACTACAGCAGGTGTGTTGCCCTGTGACTTTCAATGCTAAGTCATAAAAGATGAGTCCTTTTTTCCCGACTGTCTTGGAACAGACAGTGGGAGCTCTGAGCTTACATGTACAAAGTTTAGCTACTCTGAAACTGTCATGCTGGAGAATTATACGGAGAAATCACACAGAGTCCTGGTCCAGACCTATTTGATTCTTTCCAGCTCAGGTATTAGCTCAAGTGAGCTTTCAGATTCCCAGGGATTCTCCTCCCAGATACTCCAGCTGAAGTCAATGGAAAAAGGGCTTCCCAAGGTTTCGGATTTAGGGGTAAAGTCTTTTTGTTGTTTTAAGCCATTAAGTTATTTGTGTGTGCATGGAGGAGGGGGTAGTTGATTAGGCAGGCGTGGATAACTAATATGCATGTTTTGTTGGGTTTTTTGGTGATGTTTGATAGCATTTAGTTTTTTCAGTAACCCTAAGAAATATTACACATTATCCTCACTTTACACAGTACTTAAACCTAAGCTCAGAGAAAGGAATTCAGACAGCTAGACTTCTAAGAGGTTGTCATTTTGAAAGAGTAGCAATATTGTAAGTTAGCTGTGTTAAATTGAAGTAATTTTTGGTCCATTCCAGTTATTTTATTTTTCAGAATTAAAATTCCATCTGATTCTTCTTCATGTCTTCTATTTCCTTCCTGAGATTCTTGTGGTGGTTGTTTCAAGAGTGTTTGAGGTTGCTCATTGGTGCAGTTTTGTTACAACTGTCTCTAAATCATTGCCCAATAAGTATAACCTCTCTGGCACTTTGGTGTCGATGTCTGCTGATTACCCCTTCTCATTCAATTTAAGATTTTCCTGTTTCTTGGTAAAATGAATAATTTAGACTGCATTCTAAACATTTTGGATGGTTATAAGAGTCCAGTTCCAGTAATTTTTTTTTTTTTTTTTATTATTAGGGCTGTCCCCAGGAATGGTATTTTGTTCTTGCTCAAGTGCCAAGGTCCCTAGCCAGCTACTCATTTCCCACCTTTCAGAATCTGCTACTGGATAAATTATGCATTGCATCCGAGTTTTTAAATTGTGAGTAGTCGAAGGGGTAAAATGGAGTATGTTTATCACACATTCAGAAACTGAAGTCTTTTTTTTACCCTAAAGCCTATGCTTTTCTCAATCTTTCGCACTGCCTCTGAGGCTGTGATATTTGAAACCGTGTGTGTCCTGGCTGACTTTAAATTGTACCCTGAACATTCAGACACATTTCTACCACAATTCTTATTGTTCCAATTTTTCTTCTACATGACACCATGGCACAGCTCTAACCAGACATTGCCTCTTTCCTACGTGGCGTTTTCAGTGTGTCTGGCATCGTGTCTCTAATGAGAGCAACACTCCTGTTACTCATCAGCTTCAAATCACATTGTGCTTGTTTGGGGAAGGTGGACTCTCAGTGTGTTTTAAGAAGGATACGTGAAGTCCTTGTTATATTTGTGTCCTGCCCCCAAAAGGTGTGCAGTACACTGTGACCCCTACCCTCTCCCTCCTTCCCTCTCTCTCCTCTCCCTTCCTCCAACCTGACCGCACACTAGGACATTAATTGTCCTCATATCAGAATTGAGTACATGGGATTCTTGTTTCTCCATTCTTGTGATGCTTTACTAAGAACAATGTGTTCCACTTCCACCAGGTTAGTACAAAAGATGTAAAGTCTCCATCTTTTTTAATGGCTGAGTAGCATTCCATGATGTACATAGACCACAGCTTGTTAAACCATTCCTGGGTTGGTGTGCATTTAGGCTGTTTCCACATTTTGGCAATTGTCAATTGAGTTGCGATAAACAGTCTACTCCAAGTGTCCTTATGGCAAAAGAATTTTTTTTTTGGGTAGAAGCCCAGTAATGGGATTGCAGGATCAAACGTGAGGTCTAGTTTGAGTTCTTTGAGACTTTTCCATACTTCCTTCCAAAAAGGTTGTACTAGTTTGCAGTCCCACTAGCAGTGTAAAAGTGTTCCCTTCTCTCCACATCCACACCAGCATCTGCAGATTTGAGAGTTTGTGATCTGGGTCATTCTCACTGGGGCTAGCTGATGTCTCAGGGTGGTTTTGATTTGCACTTCTCTAATAATTAGGGATGATGAGCATTTTCTCATATGTTTGCTAGCCATTCATCTGTCTTCTTTAGAGAAGGTTCCATTTATCTCTCTTGCCCATTGGTAAGAGGGACTTTACCTCTTACAAGGGTACATGTGAAATTTACTAAGTGTAGAATATAAATGTCTTAACACAATAACTAAGAAAATACCGTGAAGGCTATGTTGACCAGTTTGATGGAAATATTTCAAATTGTATATAGAACCAGCACATTGTACCCCATCATTGCATTAATGTACACAGGTATGAAAAAAATAAAAAGGACTTTACTTAACAAAAGAAATTAGTGTAATCTGGTTCTTTGTACCCTCAATGATTCCCAAACAATAAAAAAAAAAGAAGGCTACGAGGATGAGGCTTCCTCTTCCGTGCTGCTAACGCATAATGGCCAGAGTACCATCCAGGAGGTGAGATGCCTCATCACCCTGCCTACCTCCTCCCTCTTCACACCTGTCTCCTCATTGATAGGCTGGGACAGGCGCTGCAGTGGGAGCAAGCCCAGCATCTTCCTCCTTGCCTCTTTGACTCTCTGCTCTATTGTCTCTCTCTCTCTCTCTCAATGGAAATGAGACTGGCTTGTTTCTAAATGGGAGAGGTGTTACCTTTGCTCCCTTCTGCTCTTCTCTGTCATCATCCACAGTGTTTTAACATTGCCAGGTGGAGTTTAGGAATTTAGAGAAGTAACATAGAGATGACAACAGATAGAGTGTCAAATTTCACTTGGTGAAAATGGGTGTTCCCTGAGGTCCCCTATGACTGTCTTGGGTGTTTAAATGTAGTCTGGTTCTATTCCAGCCTTCACTGCAGCTCAGTCCTACGTGGTACATATGTGTGTGTGTGTGTGTGTGTGTGTGTGTGGTGTGTTCTTTCATCTCCCTCACAACCCTTGGGGGGGATGGGTTCATTCATGAAGGGGGGGGGACAATCCAAGGTGGCTGCATAAGAACTGACTACAGGTATTCTATAGGTAACACCAGGGGAAAGAACCAAAATGGAGGTGGAAAGATTTTTGCTGTTGTCATTGTTGTTTTTCAACCTAGGGGTAATTCGTGTGTGTCTTCAAAATCACAGAGAATGCACTTGGGCAGGGATCTCCGAGATCCCCTGTGAGAGTGAAGATGGTCTCTTGCTCCCTGCCGGGATTGGCGACCAGCAGCAGCACCTGGCAGGCCAAGGTCCTCCTCTTGCTCTCTCCTGACTCCGTGTGGGCTCCTCTGACAACTCTGAGGATGCAGATCTTCCTGCGCAGGGGTGGGGGAGGAGACTGTTCTATTTTGATTTTTTAAATTTCTTATGTAGTTGATAAATAAAAATTGAATGTATTTGTGATGTTCTGCATGCTATTTTGATATAGACGTGAATTGTGGAATGCCTACATTGCGATAGTTAACATGCCTGTTATCTCATATACTTATTTTCTTTTTGGAAAGAAATTTAAAATCTACATCCTTAAGCAATTTCAAGTATTCAGTACATTGTTACAAATTGTAACCACTGTGTTACATGTAATAGCTCTCCTGAACTTATTTTTCCTTTCTGATTGATATTTTGTATCCTTTGCCCAACATATCCCCACTCCTCCATTCTCTGGTCCCTGATAACCACCATTCTTTCCTTCTGCCGGGAAGCTGGGCAGCCCAGTATGATGAACATTCAGGCATGACAGTTATCCCCTCTTCTTACAGAAGAGATGGCTGAGACCCAATAGCAACAGAGGGGATTCGAGGAAGGTAAGATCTGCCTGAAGCCCACTAGGAAATTCTTGGAACCTCTCCTCCTCTCTTGGCCATGTTTTCAGATTTACAGAGGGACCCAGAGACTGCTGCTGTGTGAGTACTGAGTTCCAGGAAATTGAACCTCCACCTGTGGACAAGGGGAAGACAGATGTTTGTGATCCTCCTGTACAGCCGAAGTACAAGATGCCACAGGGATCGGGGTGCTGGGGGGAAAGGCTGACTAATCCTTTTAGGTTCTGTGGAGGGCCAGTGACATCAGACCTTCTCACTAAACAAGGCTTGCCCGTTGGTTGCCTTTCTCAATGCATCAGAGGAAAGCACAGTTCATTTATTCAGCCACGTTAAACTTAGCTACGAAAATGAAAAAACAAAAACAAAAACAAAAAAACATGAAGAAGCAGCAATCGAGTTTGGTTTTCCTTCCCCCTCTCTTCAATTCTTCTGCCAGTTTTCTTCTCCAGCTTCCCTTCAACAGAGCTTGATTTACCAAAAAAAACAGTGGGTTCATTTACCCAGCAAGGGAGCGCTTTTCATGTCTGAGCTCTGAAATGAAAATTGTCTCTGGGCAAGCTTCTCTGCAGCCCTGTATGAGAGCAGTGGGCCTGTTGTCAAGATGATGGAGCTGGGGGAGGGATGTCAGACTTTGGAAGGCGACAGGAATGGGCACAGCTTTTCTCTGGGTTGGACCCTAGACTAGTGGAAGGCAGACACCAAAGGTGAGAGGAATATAGCATTCTAATGGGTCTGGGTGATACAACTTAATTTTGTAGACTGTACACATTAAAAAGGACCCCCTGTAGCTTCCAGCCATAGACCTTTGGTATAATTATGATGAATAATCCAACCTCCATGCCAGAAGAATGTAGAGCCACATTTTCATGCAACACATCTAAACAGTGCCTGTGGGAAGCGACATCGTCCCCCTGGGCAAGGCAGGATTGCCATGAAACACTTTAACAACATCTGCTTTTGAGATGCTTCCATTTTGGAGTAGAAGGAATACACAGGACAAAATGGGGCATTTTCTCTTCTCTGAGGACTCATAATTTGGTGTTAGAGTTGGCACAAAATTGAAGAATTGTCACGTACCTGCTATTCAGTAATAAATTCTCTACCCCGAACACCAGCACACAGGTAAGTGCTGGGCCACTCACTCTGAACCCAGCTCTAACGGTGGCTATGCCTCATATTAGCTCTGTGACCTTCGACAAGTTATTTTATCATGAAGAGACTCAGTTTTCCCATCCACAAAATGAGATAACAACGTCTCACTTGGGAAAGATGAAATAAAGTTGTGCAAATAAAATAACCGTCATGCAACTGATATATATATAATATTTGGATTGGTAATTCTGCACCAACTCTGGGATTTGAAGGGAAAGAGGAATGTTCTAGTTAATGAGATCCATGAGGTGACTCTGGGGAAGGGCTCTCCCACCACACAGAGCATGCAAGAAAGGCAACTGAGAAGTTTCCTCAAGAAGGTAGATGTGATAAGTTGGGTATAAACTCCATGGTGGGCTGAGCCTGCAGTCAGAGATTATTGTGTAAAAAAAAAAAAAAGGATTGGCCCAATACCCAGAGGATTTCAAGTTTACAGCTGAAGCATATGCATTTGATAGACTAGACCTGGTGTCCTCAAACTGTGGCCTGCGGGCCATATGCAGCCCGCCTAGGACATTTATCTGGCCCGCCGGGTGTTTTTGCCACCGCTGCCTGTCCTACTTAGCAGCCGACTCATCCTGGGGCTGGCAGTCCCAACCGTCTGAGGGATAGTGAACTGGTCCCTTCTTTAAAAAGTTTGAGGACCCCTGATAGGATGTCATTGAAGGCTTTGGGGTGGGAAAATGACAGACTCAGGGCCTTTCCTCCTTAGGAAGGTGACTCAGGAAGCTGTGACTTAAGGTTGTTAGAGTTGAGGACGGGCCAGGTAAAGACTGGGGTCCTTTTTGGGGAGGTATGCAAATGAGATAGGGAGGCTAGTGATCAGAACAGTTATTTGTTTAGCTTTCACACAGGAAGCATGTTTTTGATTTTGCTTTTAGGAAAAATAAAAGCTAATTCCTGGCAGCAAAGAGCAAATGTGAAAGGTAATAGGCAAGGACAGGAGCAGGGGAGAGGGGAAGCGCTTCTCACCCCCCTCACACCTGGAGTGCTGTTCTACTAAATCACGGTGGCGCAGAGGCCGGGAGCAGGGGACAGGGGACGCACTTCTCACCCGCCTCACACCCAGAGTGCTGTTCCACTAAATCATGGTGCAGAGGCAATCAACACACCTGTTAAGCGAGCCTTGGCATTTAACTGGCATTATCGGCCCCTGCACAGGAGCAGACAAAGGATGTCCCTGGCGTGTGAGTGGGACACATTTGCATTTCATACACAATTAAGAGGAAGCTAATCAAGTTTGTCTGCAGCCTCCTCAGGGAGGACACATCTGGCTGGAACAAGGAGCTCCTTGCTTTCTGGAGTCAGAGAGGTACAAGTCCTTCCAGTAGACGGGACCTTCACACAGCCCCTTGGTGAATTCCAAGAGCTGCTGTGTGGCCAGTGATAAAGGAATGGGGTTAGAGGAGCAAGCTGTGGCCTGCTGGGGCCGACCAGTGGGAAAGGCGGCAGGCTGGATCCTCAGGGCTCAGGTTCTCATCTGGCTGCCCAGTGAACTTAATGTATATTCTTGGCCCCGGCTGCCTGCTCTTTCAGTATTTCACCTGATTGATTAATCGATCGATTGATTGACTGATTTTTGGAAAGTGTTCTGATTGTAAAATTCTTCAGTTGCAATCATTGTGGGTGACCTGCTGGGCTCTGATTTAGTCAGGCTGGGTGTCATTATTCATTCTCTCTTTGTCACGCACTCACTGAGCACCTCAGCCAGTGCTCTAGGCCTCAGCAGAGCTTCCAGGCGCAAAGCTCAAGGTGCAGTAAGATACTATTGTTGTTTTCAAGAATCTCACAGCATAATGACACTGACACTTAAACAGCTATAAGGACTTAAGCACAGGAAATACTGTCATGTAAGTGGGTCTGCTGGGGAAGGGGGCATTTCAGTCAGACCTAGAGACATAAGAAGGGTTTTCTAGCTGGACAGGAGGAGGAATGGTATTCCAGGCAGAAACAAAAGCATAGAAAAAACAGAGATATTCAAGTATAGATATGTCTTGCTATAAAATAATGTCCAGTACATTAAAGGATTTATCAGGGTAATTGTAAGGAATAAGGTTTCAAAAATAAATTCTGGGTCTAGGTTATTGGAATTCAGAGCTCTTAGGTTAATAGCATCTGTAACAACTGAAATTTCTTCAATCAAGATTAATTTTGGATAGGAATCAATCAATAATACAATATTGAACACTTGCTCTGGACAAGGCCCTCTGAAGGACAGAGAGAAGGGTATGACACGTCTCTGCACCGGACAGTTTACTGAGGACCAGCAGGCTTTACATACAAGCCAAGCCTCCCACAGGCCCTCACGGGCCTGCACTGGCATCTGCCGTCTGTCCTTCCTCAGTGGACCGCGTGACAGGCTGGGATTCCGGATGGACAAAGGAGAGTAAGGAAAGGAACGTTTGTAACAGTGTCTCACGCTGCAGGCTACGACCAGAGCTGTGCACGGCGTCTGTGGGCATCTGGGGAGGGGTCCAGGCTCAGACCCAGCGTGCGCTTGGTCAAGGAGAGCTTCTCAAGGGAAGTGGGAACAGAGTGACCCCCAAGAGTACGATTGTGTCAAGCCGAGGAAGACAGAGGCGTCCCTGAGTGCACAGAGAGACAGCGGTGGGAAGAAGGAGCAGTCTGTACAGAGGAGGAGCCTCGGAGACCCCAGTGACTGGAGGAGGAGGAGGGCGGGACCGGAAGGGGGTGGCTTGGGCTGAGACCGCAGGTCAGCGTCCCCACCCTCAGCCCCAGGTGCCCCGCAACGCGAAGGAGGCAGCTCTGAAGTACTGAGACAACGCGGGAATCTCCTGAGACAGAAGAGATTTTCATGGAAATGTGACATCTTTTACAAACGTGTTTTGCTTTTACTCTACAGCCTGACGACCAGTTCAGGAAAGGGAGGGGCTGGGAAACTCCATTCAGTTGGCAGGAGCAGCCCACTGACCCGGATGCGCCCTGAGAAATGCGTGCAGACAACGCAGAATGCGCCTGTGCCAGCCTGGGTGGTGTGGCTGCCTCACCAGGGCCCTACGGCGCAGCCCGCTGCTCTGGGGTACACACTGTCACAGCCCGCTGCTCTGGGGTATACACCGTGGCTCAGTCCACTGCTCTGTGGTGCACTCTGTTGTAGCCCGCTGCTCTGGGGGTGCACACCGTGGCTCAGTCTGCTGCTCTCAGTTATACACGGTGGCTCAGCCCCATGCTCTGGGGTACACACTGTCACAGCCCACTGCTCTGGGGTATACACTGTCGTTTTAGCTTTGATGCAGTGTCAGAATTGGAGGTAGTGGTTTTTCTAATGTCTGGTGAATAAAAACAGAAAGGAGGGCTGGATCCATTTAAAATTCCCTCAATGAAAGAGTCTTGGGATGTGGCCGGAGAGGGGATTGCACTGTGCGTGCTCCAGGGAGGCCTGAGCTCTCTGTCAGGGAAACACAGAAGTGGGCCTCAGCCTCCTCCTCACTCACCAGCTGAGGACCTGGGACAAGTTATTTAATCTCCCTGATTCGAAGTTTCCTCACCTGTGAAATGAGCATAAAAGAGCGGTTTTGGACGTTATATAGGAGAGTCCTGGCTCGTCTCCGGCACTAAATGACAGCTGTCATTGTCAGCCTCCAGGGGGTGTCGGGAACGCCTGCCCATGGAGAACCCTCATCTCCTAAGACAGTGTTTCTCAACCTTTTTGTTTTTTTTTCCTAAACTCATGGCACGCTTGAATCTGTACTTAAACTTAAGCTATGTTGGTCCCCCCCAAAAAAGAGTGAAAAAAGAATATACTTACTGTGCTTTGAACTTCTTTCAAGTTCAATTGTTTTCAATAAAACAATTTAATTAATACTCTTTAAAAATTTTTCACAGCACGCCAGTTGAAAACCACCGTCCTAAATATTCAAAACTTATGTAATTTCCAAACTTTTCTTTAAACGCGTACCCACCTGAGTGTCTGTGCGCATATGCGTGTGTTTATGGCTGGAGAGATTGGGCCGGAATGATAGTGTCTGACCTAAACCCTGTGTAGTCGCCACCATACAGTTTCCACGTGTGACCGCAAAGACCCAGACTGCCTTCCTCAACCACTTTCCCAGCTGCTTGCCCAGCCTCATCCACTCAGGACAGAGCTGTTTCTGGTCCACAGGTGGGCGACTCCCTCTAACCTCAGCCAGAAGCTCGGTCCTGTGCTGCACAGCCTGGAGCTTCACCATCATCCCTGTTGCTCTGGAGAGACTCCTCCCAGAAAACCAGCAGTGTTTGCAGTCCTGAGCACCCCGATAGTCTCACATGTGTATCCTTTAAAGACAATATTGTGAGAAGCTATTTTATTAGCACACAAAGTAAGCTGCAAATATTAAGTTTCTAGATGAAAACAGAGAATCCCAGGAGGCAGATCTTAACTTCATAACAGACTAACGGCTGTATTTGCAGACACAGACCCCTCTAGCCGAGGCTGTCCCCTGTGTTCTCGCCTTCGGGGTCCTCGTCCTGATGATCTGCCAAGGTCTCTGGCCCGGTGCCCATTCAACTGGGCTCATCAGGTAAACGTGGGCCTCCTTTCTCTCCCCTTTTCTAAAATTCCCAGCAGCTGACTGTTCAAAACATTAATAACTGTGTTGCTTTGGTTAAAAAAACAGAAAGTCATACTTGTCTGTGTGCTTTGTACCCCAGATATTCTGAAGTCATTTATTTACAAGGCAGAATCAATATTTTGAAGGTCGTCTATGCAACCTTTGACATTCAAAGCCCAATAATTGGCTTTCTCCAACTCAGTGGTCAAATAATCTCACGTCATGTTGTGATGGCTGATGACTGTGTACCATTCCCCTTCCACGAGACGGCAAGCTTCTGGAAGCCAGGGGCTATGTTTAATCATCCTCTGAAGAAAAATGATGGAGGAGTGGACCTCACTTGCATTTCAAGTGAGATCCTTTGTTGTCTAACCAACCTGAGTTTCATGGTATTTAACCTTGAATGTTTAAACTACAGGGCTGTTGGGGGAATGGATGTGAGTCTGCATATAATATGCATGGCAGCGAGTGGAGGATCAGGGAATGGCAGGAATCCTTCCCCTTCCCTCTGCATATCTCTCTCTTTCTCTCCCTCCTATGCACAGGCTGAATCTGGAGAATAGGAAGGAACCGTACCATGCCCCAAACATAGCAGAGCCGTTCTGCTGAAGATCCATGTCCCAGTGTCATGAGGTCCCTAAGTCACACAGCCAGAGACTGTGAAAGCTTACGTTTCAACCTGATTCTGTCACCGCTAAAGTCCACCCTTCTTCTAGGGAACCAAACTTCAATGTAAACTAAGAATGATGAGAACCAGAGTTGAAGGCTGAACAAATGAGTCACTAATTGCCATTGCAGCATTTTTTTTAATGGTTTGCAAATTGTGTGCTGTCCAAAACAGAATTTTTGAGTTCTATTCCCCAAACTCTCCCAGGCTCCCATGTGGGTGACCTTTTTGGTCATTTTTCTTTCCTGGCTCCTTTCTCAGTAATTGACTTCTCATTTTCCCTCACTGTATATCTAACTCTGGGCAAGTGCGCACACTTAAAGCTAAATGTCCTGGAGACCCCCGCCTGATCTGGCCCCTCCAGACCTCATCTCAGGGGTCTTCTCCTTGTTCACCGCCTCTGCTCAGATGACCTTTCTTTTTCTCCAGCACAGCAATGCCACTCACTTTGTACCTTACATTTGTTGACTTGCTTTTTCTCTATCTTTAAAATACTGTTCAGAATCCTGGTTTTATAAATAAAGTTTTATTGCAACACGACCATGCCCATTTTATTACAAATTGCCCATGAATGCTGTTGTTGCTCAGTGGTTGTGACAGTGGGTGGTGAGTGATAAAGAAAGAAGGGAATAACCTTCCGGAGGGTTGGGGTCCATACCCTGAATCATGCAATGAATTGTGCTAAGAGCTCTGTTTTCATCACCTGGACTTGGGTGCAAATTTTGAGTCTATAAATGACAAGCTGAGAGGTTAAGAGAAAAAAATCTACAATTCATTTATGATCCAATATATTATCCTGGAGAAAATGGAAAGGTTAAATATTAAGGAAATGTCCCCTTGCCAGTTTCAATGGGTTAAAATTAGGAGGTAGAAGATTGGCTTTTAGGGACCAGCCTCAAAATTGCACCCAATACCATGAATAATCATTTCTCTGTTTCTCTTTTTCCAGAGAGCATTGCAGTTATAAACACTTCGGTCTGAGGGAAACAAGTTTGCGTTTGCTTAGCTGCTCAATGAAGGAGCTATGTTCCCAATTGTATATGTGTCATCAGCTGCCCAGATAGAGGCCTGGGAAAGCGTAATCATCCAGGTCTTGCTGCCACCCTGCCATCTTCACTCAGAGTCACAGTTGGAAAGCCAGCGATTTTCAGCAAAAGCTCCATTTCCGAGCACTTCAGGAAAAAAGAGTCACTCTACTTGGAAGTAAAAATGAAAGAAAAAATGAACCAATGCATTCAGAAAGATTTTCACGGGTGGTGCCCGTGGCTCAAAGGAGTAGGGCGCATGCCCCATATGCTGGAGGTGGTGGGTTCAAACTCAGCCCCGGCCAAAAACTGCAAAAAAAAAAAAAAAAAAAGAAAGAAAGAAAGAAAGAAAGATTTTCACTTCACTTGAACTTCAAACTCTACATACATTGTAATGAATTCCCAGGATGTGAAGTTTCTTTGGTGGGAAGGGCTGCAAATAGTGGAGTTTCAAGTGTCCATTTTTTTCTTAAAGGTGAAAGTTATAAGACAATAATTATAAGGTTAGCAAAAATAATGATAACTGGGTGGTGCCTGTGGCTCAAAGGAGTAGGGCACTGGCCCCATATACCGGAGGTGGCGGGTTCAAACCCAGCCCTGGCCAAAAACTGCAAAAAAAAAAATAATAATAATGATAACTGGAGTCAACTAAATGCTGTAACGAAGAATCTCATGGGGGCTTAGTAATGTTACCCTTTCAGTGGGGCAGCCCTCCTGGATCGACTTTAAGACATGGCTCAGGTATGCAGCCTTCTTCCAGCCAGGGATGTCCCAGGCACGACTCCCGGCTGCCAGAATCACGCAGAGGGACAGAGAGAGTGGGGTGAAGGTTTACTGCATACTTGAATTTGTCAGCCCAGCTTTGACACATAGCACTTGTGCTCACATTTCAATGTTCAAAAACTAGTAACTCTGCCACCTAGATTAGCTAAAAGGGGATTGGGAACTATCCCTGGGTTGTTAACTACTTCTCAGGTCTATGTCCACGATACAACTCTGTATCATAGTAAAGCAACGTGATCTTTGGTAGTTTGAATCTGTTGTGTTTGGGGGACTTTCCAAGGCTCACTATATAATACAGTTTTACTACAAGTAAAAATAAAACAAAACAATTTCTAGTATCAACTGTTCTTTCTTCTTATTGAAAAGAGATGTAATGTGAATTAAATAAGTTAATGAATAAAAACTGTTTGGAATAGTTAATGAACAGAGTAAATGTAACAATCAATACCTATTATTTTTGTTATCTCTTCTAAGAAAATGAGCCTTTAGCTTTAATTTGGTAATTTATTTTTTTGAGATGGAGTGTCCTTCTGTCACCTCAGCTAGAGTACGGTGGTGTCACCATAGCTCAATCCAACCTCAAACTCCAGGGCTCAAGTGATCCTCCTGCCTCAGCCTCCTGAGTGGTTAGGACTACAGGCATGCACCACCATGCCTGGCCAATTTTTATGTCTCTTGTGGAGATGGAGGTCTCTCTCTTGCTCAGACTGGTTTAGAACTTCTGGCCTCAAGCAGTCCTCCTGCCTCAGCTTCCCAAAGTGCTAGAATTTTTTCAGTGGTCATTCTACTAAGACCCTCTTCTACACTGGCATCAATCCAGTCCATTTGGTGCCCCTGAAGTTTGTTTAATTCTTACACATCCGAAGAATTTGTTTCCCAGGAAGGACTATGGCTGTCTGTGTCTTCTTTGGCCTGTTATGAAATTCACTGAGCTATCTAGGACTCTACTGAATAGGAAGATGGAGAAATAGTCCACTTCTCATTCAGTCATCAGCTTGTCCAAATTCATGATACTGATTCATCTTCAGACCAAACTGGTTTTCATAGTTTTGGGGCTCCTGTTAGCAAAGATCATCAGTTGCTTCTGTATATGTAGCTGTATTAATTTTCTGTGACTGTCATAGCCAATTACACAAACATGATGGCTTAAAACAAGAAGAATTTACTTTGTAACAGTTGTGAAGGCTGGAAGTCTGACAGTGGAGAGCTGACAGGGTTGGGTTTTTCTGGAGGCTCTTGGGGTGGTGAGCTCTCTCCTTGCTCCCGGGGATTGGAATCCTCCGTGTTCTTTAGCTTATGGTTGTAGTTTTCCAAAATCTATCTTTCTCTTCTTCCTGAGTATCTGAGTCAAAACTTCCTTCTTCTCCTAACTTGATTGCTTTTGAAAAGATCCTATTTCCACATAAGGTCATGTTCACAGGGGCTGGGGATTAGGAAGTGAACATATCTTCTTGGCAGGCACAATTCAACCCACAGCATTAGCCAAATTAATTTCACTAAGAGAATTATTAACAACGCAAAGATGGTGAATGTTTATTATATGCTTGCAGTGTCCCAGGCATTGAGTTAGGCATTTTATAGGTGTTGCCTCACATAATCAAACCACCTTATGGAACCAGCCCTGCTGTTGTCCTCAGCATCAGGACATTTTCACACAAAGAGGCTGAGCTACAATGAGGTCTGGTCACTGGTCCTGGGTGAGACGAGGAATTGGTAGGGCTGGAACGGTAACACAGTCTGTGTGAGTCTGGCGCCACTGTCTCACCCAGGATCTTGTATAATTAACATCTGTTTCCAACCTAATGACTGCCCTGAAACCTACGTAAGTGTAGATGTCTCCCCAGCTCTGAGTCAGCCTGTGGGGCTCTTCTTTGGCTGTTGCCTCTGTCTTAGATTTTTTCATCTGAAGTTCCCTACTCATTCAAATGTGCTTTTCCCAATTTTCATCTCAGAACAGATACTGCTTTTGTCCGGCTCAGATAACCACAGCCAGAGAAGATGAGCTGAGCGTGTGCCTGGAGCTGAGGTCTAGCTGCAGCCCAGCCTCCTTCCTTGGAACCGCTGGTCCATGTGCTGTGTCTGCGGTGCAGCCAGAGGCCTCTCTGCCCCTGAAGTGTGGTCTTAGTACGTGGTCAGGACTTTGCAGGACTTCTCCTATTTTTTATTTCCAATTTCTGCTATTCTTTTTGACACACATCTGCCCCCTTCCATACCTCTCAACCTGTCTAACAACCAGAAAATCACTTTCTTATGAATACCTACCATAACCATTTCTGTGCTACCATAACCATTTGCGAACATATACTTTTATGATTTCTCCCTTCTACAAGGAAATCAGAAATGACTATTTCCAGGGGAAGCAAACTGAAGTTTTTATGCTTTATTTGGGGTTTCACAATCGCGGCAATTACCTGCCATGACAAGCAAACATACAAAGACGTATGAAGGCATAGTGAGTGACCCCCGCCGTAGCGGGCTCCACCTCGCCCCCCGAGGTAGCCAAGGCTCAGAACCTCACGTGTCCCCTTCCATTTCCTCCTTGTTCTTATAACACACATGCAAACATAAAATGACGTAAGGCCTCAGTACGATTTTTTTTTTGACCTAACAGAATCGTATCATATATATTACTTTGAAATATGCTGTTTTTCATTTGACGGTGTATCATGTACATATCATAAGTATAGAATACAAATCGTGGCTGCCATCCAGAGCTTCATCCTTGGATTTCTTCTCTGTCCTAGTCCAAGTTTCTCTTGATGATGTCATTTAGTACCAAGATTTAAAAAATCTCTACATTGCTGACTTCCAAATTTATGCTTACCAGATGGACTTCTGCCTGAATTTCAAATGTGGCTATTCAGCTTCCTAATCGATGTTACTCTCTGCATGCCTCTTAGATTCTTAAAAGTTAGCATGGCCGACATGAAACTCCTAAAGTTTCCACGTCTTCCCCCCCCCCCCCCCGCCCCGCCCCAACCCTGGCCCTGCCTGGGCTCTGCCCCGTCTAGTTTCTCAAAATCCCATCATTCTCTCAGCTCTGCTTCTTGAAATCTTGCAGCTACCTGCAAATCCTCTTTCCCTGCCATGCCACACCAAAATCTTCAGCAAATCTTTTTTGTTCTTTCTCCAGAATATATGTGGGGTCCAGGCACTTCTGATCTCGTTTGTCATTTCTGCTCTGACTTAAGCCGCCGCAGCTCCTCATCTGTGCTGTGGTGTAACCTCCTCCCGGACCTCAGATTTTCCTTTGACATCTTCTCAGCAAACACCTTTCTAGCCGCCTTACTTAAGACGGCAACACTGTCTGCACCACAGCCTCGTGTACTCTCTTCCAAGGTCTGTTCTTCTCCCTAGCACTTATTTGTTATATTAATAATTCTTAGTATAATTACATGGAATAATTGTTATACACATGTAGTAAAACAGATGCTTCCATTACTCTGCGTCTGTCCACCCCGTGATGGTCTGTGTCTTCATGCTTTTTCTATTTCTTTTACTGCTGTATCCTCAGAGAAATCCCTGGCACTTAGTCGGTGCTCAAGAAATATTTCACAGTTGATAGGCAGATATTCCTACAAATCAATGTGTGTATACACACACACTTATACGCACACATGGATATGCTTGTGTACATATTCACATAAAATTTTTTCACATTTTTTGAAAAATTAATATCTTATTTGAAGGGAATTCTGGACTATTTTATTGTGCCATCTTGTTTCTTTTTTCTCCTATTTTTTATTTCCAATTTCTGCTATTCTTTTTGACACAGATCTGCCCCTTTCCATACCTCTCAACCTGTCTAACAACCAGAAAATCACTTTCTTATGAATACCTACCATAACCATTTCTGTGCTACCATAACCATTCACGAACATATACTGTAGATCTCTATTCACTTCTAAATCTATAAAACAAAGGGAGTTGGGCGGTGTCATTTCCTTTAGAAAAACAGCATTACAGTATTTTATTATACATACAGAAGAGACCAAAAAATGTATATGCATTTTAAGAAAGGAAGAAATTATAATACTCATTATATATACTAAGAATAAAAGATGAATACAGGTCACATTTGACGACTGCATTTACAAGAGGTGCTGGAGTGGTTACCAGCAGTGTCCAGGCACTTCTGAGCTCAGTGAATTCCTGCTTGAGGGACGCTGCAAGGCCGCCCGGATCTTCCCTGTGCACATCACATACAGGACCAGGTGTTGGAACTTACCACGAGTGTGTCGTGTGCCATCATCAGGCCTGCCGGAGGCCGTATTGCACCCTCACGCCTCCATGCTGTGCTTCCTCAGCGTCCTCTATTCAAGCACCACTTCGCAATGGTCTTGCCCTCCTCGGAAGAAAGCCGTGCTTCTGTCATTTTCTGTGACTGTCCTGCCTGTCCCATGGTGACACCGGCATTCGTTTGCTCAATGCCGTCTTTTCAGCAAATATCATACTACACATTACTATCGTGATTCAGTTCAACTTGGACAAGTCATATGTAGAAAACTTTGTTTAAAACATGTATACATTTTTGGTACCCTCTACCTATGTATTTCTCTACATCGTACTTTTCAGTATTTACTAGCAATTCTGTCAGGTTAACAATTATTTCCCAAGTTCATTTTTAATGGTGCTCAGTCCTCTAGGATTTTGAGGAAGTATTACTCACTCAGGGGATGGGCATGCCTTTTGTTTCCAATCTTTTTCCCCTCTAGGAGACAATGCTGAAGAAAAAAACACTTTTGCATATTATTCTTTATATTTACATAAAGTTGATTCCTGAGGGGGAGATTCCTGGGTTGGCAGAGATTCCTGGGTCAAAAGTGCATTTTAATGTACATAGGTGTTGCAGGTTTCCTTTGCAGCCTGGCTGCGATAAGTAGCATTTCCCCGAGTGGGGCATGTGAGCTCACTCCCCATCACCCGCAGCGATCAGCATTACTGTGCTTTGAACTCTTCGCCAGCAGATGGGTATATAAGGTAATGCCTTGTGCCCTGTTTGTACGTGAACTTGAACTTCTTTTTAACTGTATGCTTTTCACTCGTATTTTGTCTTCCGTAATTTACCTATATCCTTACTCTTTAATATTTCTGATAATACACAGTTTGTATCAGAGATACTAGTCTTTTATCTAGTGTAAAACAGCCAAATACATTGCTGTTTTCCCTCAATCTTATCATTTATTTATTAGCTTTATATTTGGGCATACGCATATTTTTTTTTACTTTGATAGGTATATTCATCAGAGTTCTCCAGAGAAAAAGAAACAAAAGGATATACATATATAAGGAGAGCTGTATAATGAGGAATTGACTCATGTGGTTATGGGGATGGAGAACTTCCCAGACCTGCAGCCCCCAAGATGGACTGCGGAGAGCTGGTGGTAGGGTCTTAGTCATGATCTGAAGGCCTGAGAACCGGGAGAGCTAACGGTGTAAGGTATAGGCTGAAAGGCTCACAGCCAGGAAGAGGAAAGCCAGTGTCTCAGCTTAAAACTGTTCACCTTGACTGTCAGTGTTGACCTGTGGGGAGGACAGTGCTGCTCATGTGGGGTGAAGCCTTGTTTTGTTTTCCCTCTTATGTTATTATAAGAGCGGCGAGAGCTTTGGGTGGTGCCTGTTGCTCAGTGGGTAGGGTGCCGGCCGCATATACCCAGGCTGGTGGGTTCAAACCCAGCCCGAGCCAGTTAAACAACAAAGACATCATGGCAGGCACCTGTAGTCCCAGCTACTTGGGACGTGGAGGCAGGATAATCACCGGAGCCCAGGAGTTTGTGGTTGCGGTGAGCTGTGATGCCACAGCACTCTACTGAGGTCGACATAGTGAAACTCTGCCTCAAAAAAAAAAAAAAAAAAGAGTGACGAGCTTCAGAGTTTTACAGTGCTGGGTATCTGTTGTGACGTTCCAGGGATAGTGCCCATAGGGCTGGTCTAGTGGACAAATTCCTTTAGTGTTTGCTTGTCTAGAAAAGTCTTTATTTCTCTGACATGTATGAAAGTCTTTATTTCTCCATCATGTAGGAAACTTAGTTTTGCATAATACGAAATTCTTGACTGCCCATTGTTCTAAGAAGACTAAAACGTGGCCCCACTTTCCTCTGGCTTTGAGGTCCCTCCAATCTGCTTTCCCTTCTTCCTTCTCCCGCAGGGACGCCCGCAGTCCCCATGCTGGCTGCTTAGCCCGGCCCCACCCATCTCCGAGCCGGTTGTTTATTCTGCTCTGTATTCCCTTCTGCTTCTCCAACTGGCTGGTTATTTCACAAGCCTTTTCTTCAAGTTCTGAAATTCTTTCTTGCAATTGGTCTAGCCTATTGATGAAGCTTTCTGCTGTATTTTGAAATTCTTTAAATGACACTTTCATTTCTTTACGTTCTGTTACATTTTTTCTTATGTGTTCTATCTCTTAGCAAATTTTTCATTCCAATCCAAAAATATTTTTTTGCTTCTTTGTGTTTTTTCAGCTTCATCTTCATTCCCATTTATCTTATATGCCATCCATGTTCTGAATTCCATCTGTGACACTTTAACAATTTCCTTTGGCCCGGGGTCCATTGCTGGAGACCTATTTTGATCCTATGAGAGGGGTGAGACATTGTTTTTCATGTTGCCCAATTTCTTATTCTGGTTGTTTCTCATCTGAAACCTCCTCTGTCAGCTCAAGACAGACAACCTTGCCATGCACCGGTTTTCCTCTGCTGGGAACTCTCACGTTTAGTGCAAAGACAGGGACTTTCCCAGATGGCGCACTCATGTCCTACCATGGAGGACTGATCAGGCCCAAGGTGAGCAGATATCCTGTAAGCATTTGACACTGCTGCCCTCCTGTGCACTGTCTTTTCTACCTCAGTGGCAGGCCCTAGTCCCCAGGCTCTCCTGTGAGACCTGCACCACCCAGGGCCACTGCCTGGATTCCCAGGGTAAATTGCTGACCCCTAGTTCCCTGCAGTCGGTCTGCACACTGGCAGGGTGCAATGGGGCCTTGCAGCTGGTGAGCCCAGCCATGGAAGCCCTCCCATCAGTCAGCTCCAGGCAAGTTCTGATTCCTGAGGAAGAGCTGAGAGGTGAGTGTAAGGGGGATGGGAACAGGGTAGGGCTGCACAGAGGAGGTGTGGAATGTAGTTGGTAAAATGTAAGACACATTAAATATAGAATGGAGAAAACCTCTGACAGTCATTCAGGAGGCATATTGAGCTGTCGTAATAGGCTGATCGTTTTCCATCAGTCTGTCATGCAGCTGCCCTTTACGGGGAAATGCAAGGAAGAGATTTTCTTAGAGAAGAAACTAGCAAGACTCAAGGAGAGAATGAGTCACACGACTCCCCAGAGACGGGGCTTAGAGCAAAATGTGTCCACCGCAGTGCGTGCACACATGCACACTCACACGGGCACTCTCATAGGTGCACATTCACACATCCACACTCACAGGCACACATTCACATGTGCACGCTCACACATCCACACTTGCCCATGCACACACAGCTCACCTGGAGATCTTGCTAAAACCCCATCTGTCTCTGGTTCAGTGAGTCAGGAGTGGGCTGGCGTCATTACTGTATTTCTAGTAAATCCAGGTGGGAATCTATTGCTTCCAGAACAAGGACTACACTTTGAGTAACAAGGACTTAAACCACTCAGGAAGTTCTTACCAATCATTTGTGTTATTGGATTAGGATTATTTATAAAATATCAACTTTCTGGGCTTCATCCCTGGAGAGGAAGCCAATGATACTTGCCTTAAAAAAAAGAACATCTCCAGGAGATTCTGGTATTCTCTAGAACGTTGGACCCACTGATCCAGGGAAACGGTCTTACAGCAGCCCCTAAACCACAAGTCTCCACTAAGTGCATATACTTGTCGTTTGGTCACTTTTCTTTCTATCAGGAAAAAGGATGAAAAAGGGAAAGAACATATTTTTTACATCTTATAAACATCCCTTATTAGATGTACAATTACCTTAGTTCACGTGATCCTCATAAATAACCTATCAGGTGGGAGTTATTATCAATATTTTTGATTAAAAAAATAGATGATGATCATCAAGCACCAACTATGTCCTACCCAGCAGTTCTCAACCTGAGGGTTGTGACCTTTTGGGGGTCTCCTGCATACCAGACATTTACATTATGATTCATAACAGTGATGAAATTGCAGTTATGAAGTAGCAACAAAAATTACTTTATGGTTGGGGGGTCACCACAACATGAGGAACTGTTTTAAAAGGTGGCAGCATCAGGAAGGTAGAGAACCGCTGCCCTAAAGGCTTGAAGGCAGCAGGTGTAAGAGCCACCCCGTGAACCGGGCTCCGTGGTTCTCCTCCTTCGTGCACTTGAGGGCGTGGTGACTTACAGAAGTGGCCTCTGAGGTCTGCCTGCCTTGCTGGTGCCCACCCCTTGACCTTAGCCCACAGGGCCCGTCCACATTGGCACCACACAGGAACAGGGAAGCAGGATCCAACCCAGACCTTCTATTATTTTACCTTCTTTTATGTTTTGCTTTGACTATTGTAATTTGTCCAAAGACCAGTCTCATTTCACTGCCACTGCTCCATCCTTCACTTGGTTTGCTTTGAGCAGCACCAAAGGCAGGACGCAGGGACTGTAACTGTCACCATCTGTGTCTTACAGTCATAGCTGTGCACACAATCCTTGGCCTGATTTGGTTCCCAAACCACAGGCATCCTCCAAGGTCCAGGAAAATGTCACTGATGTATTTGGGACAGACAGACACCAACCTCCTTGCTCCCGATCTGTGAGCTTCCACTAGGGAAAGGGGAGAGCAGGAAAGCAGCATGGGGGCACGTGAAAGGCCATCCTGGGGTGTCCGGAGCCCCGTGCCCTGCTGCTGGCCCTGCGGGAAGTTGCACACAACCTCAGGCTACTTGGTTTCTCTCTTTGGGTCATGAGACTTTAATTAGAAAGTGAGGATTTAGAACAGGCCAATTATTTTCAAACAGTATTGGTTCATTTTTAATCAAAACCTTGTCTTTAAAATGAATATTTCAACAGACCTCTAACTCATAAAATGAATCTTAGGGCAGACATTTAAGTGCAGGAGCACTGGCAAGCTGCACTGTCCACTTGAGGGCAGGGCGAGGACTGAGTCTGCTGTGTTCCCTTAGGGCCAGAGCAGCGTCTGGCACACAGTGAGAGTTGGTACCATGCTGACTGGTGAACACAGCTCCTTTGAGGACCCTTGGGGGCTCTGCAAAGAGACCACTGGAACTGGTCTTAACCTTTCCCGTGGTTCTAAGAGGCCACATCTCAGAGAAACTTAGCTGGCATAGAAGTTCAGACCAAAAGCAGAGTTTGTTTTGAAAATCCCTTGGAGAACAGAGCCCTCCATGTTTCCAGCCAAAGTCGTTTTCACAAGTACACAACTCTGCAGCACCGCTTTTTTTTTTTTGCAGCACTATTTTTTACATCACATCATCCAATCTGCGTAAGAACTGGATACTTCAGCCTGAGTTCTTTCTCAGGAAAATATCAACTAAATAGCAAAATTAAACAGAGAAAAACTGGACGTATTTAGTGACAATCTTCTTCACCTGCCACGACCTCTCAGCACAAATCCCTTGCCCGACTCTTCTGAAGGTTACTAGATCTCACAAAACTAAATATCTTTCCTTCCTTTTTTTTTTTTTCTTTTGGTATGTTGTCTACAGATCTCATCCTGCCACCGCCAAGACCTTGTTTCTTTTGTTTTTGGTTTTTTAAGAAACAGTTTACTATGAAGCATTTTTTTAAAACACAAAAAAGCTAGAAAGTATAACACACTCAATCCTTAGGTAGTCACAGACTTTACAGTTGCCGAGAGTTTGTCGTACTTTACTTACCTAGGCCCATTCTCCTTTTTTTCTTTCCTTTTGACAAATTTTCAAAGCAAATTCAGACATCATGTCATTTTTATCCCTGCTTCGACATTCTGCGAACATTTTGTTACCCTTTATTTGGGACCAAAAGGAAAATATATCTGATACTGTGGGGAGGAGAATAAACGTAGCTCACTTTCACCTGTATTTTTAAATAACTTCAGCTGTTTGATCAGATGGAATGATGAGTAGCTGCTCATACTAATCTAATCTTTTTATGCACCTGTCTGTATGTACATAGAGTATTGTGCAAAGGCCACAGTCCATATTTCCTTATTTAATCCCAACAATGATATCCATCCTGCTCTCCCTTTTTTACAGATGGAAAAATTGAGGTTTGACAGTAGAAGGCATGGGCTTGACCCCAGGGCTTCTGCTGTGCACAGCTGATGTAGCGCTACCTGGAATCAGGCTCCTCTCATCATGCCTGGGTTTCTTCCGTCCTGTAGAATTACCACCAGGACCCTAGATGTTACCTGTGGCTCCCATTAGAATTAGGCCACTACCAGGCAGGTCTCCAAACCAATTTTAGCCAGGGTTTCTGGAAGAAGGCCACCCTTAGAAGTGCCCCAGGTGACAGCTGGGGCTGAGGACCATTAATCTATTCCAGGAAAAGCTCCTCATATTGAGATGAAGCAATTAAGGCTGAGCTGAAATGACTTACTCAATGGGCGATAGTGCAACCCTGGTAGAGCTGGACCTGGGATTCAGGCGTAGGAGCGAGGCAGTCCCCTTTGGTTTCTTCTTTTCTTTTCTTTCTTTCCTTTTTTTTTGTTTTTTGTTTTTTGGTAGAGACAGAGTTTCACTTTGTTGCCCTCAGGAGAGTGCAACTCTACTGTGGCATCACAGCTCACAGCAACCTCCAGCTCCTTGGCTTAGGGGATTCTCTTGCCTCAGCCTCCCGAGTAGCTGGGACTACAGGCGCCCACCACAATGCCTGGCTCTTTTTTTGTTGCAGTTTGGCCGGGGCCAGGTTTGAACCCACCACCCTCCGTATATGGGGCTGGTGCCCTACCCACTGAACCACAGCAGCCACCCTCTTATTTTCATTTCACTGAAAGATGGCACAGAGAATATGTCTCAGGTCATTTTCAAGACTGCATCCTTTCCTCGATTCCCAGAGACTTAACTTCTTTGTCTGCTGTGGTTTCCAAATCCTCGCTGACGATTTGGTTTCCCTGCAGACCCCACCTGGTCCCCCGTGCTGGTAACTACGGTGGCTTTGCAACCTCACTGTGCTTTAGAATGTCACCATGTCATACTTGACCACATGGACTCAGATGATTTTTGGCTGGGCGTGCAGTGGGGATGGGGATCTTTGGTTTAGCTCATGAGTCTTCGTGTCAAGAGGAGCATGGTTGAAATAGAGTTCATCCGGAACGGTGTTCTTCAAATTCCTGGTGGTTACACATTACCAGGTTCTGAAATAAATTTATGGGTCCTGACCAGCATCCCCCCCACCAAAAAAAAACCCAGAATATAAAAGAAAACATGAATGTTCATTACAGATAATAAGGCAGTGATTTTTCTGATGCTCTGTGAAAATTTTTTAAAATCGTTAATTAAATTATTTTCAAAACAAGTTCAAAGCACAGTAAGTATATTCTTCTTTTTACTCTTTTATTTTTGGTCAACATAATTTAAGTGTGCTGTGGACGTTTAACTCCCTGTTCAAGTGTGCCATGAGATAAAAAGGGTTGAAAAACATTGCAGTGAGTGGAGTGTGTGCAGCATAGATACGTACACGTGTAACAGGCTGCCTGGTGTAGCCGTCAGCTCCCAGGCCACAACACCACCATCTATGCAGTCTGCAGTGACCAAGACATCATTATGTGATACTGTGTGTGTGTGTGTGTTATGTACTAGGTCATAATGTTAAATGCACTTTTTTGGTGGGGTGACAATCTAAGAAATTAGAGAATTATTGTTTTGGAAAAGATGTGACTAAGGACTAAAGGATTCATTGCTTCCTCTCACCTCTGTCCCCTGGTGTCTTATTGACGCTGTCTCTTTTCTTCTTATGCAAACAGCACACACACAAGTTACACCTAAATATAAACCTTAAAGTAAAAATATCTGTGAGCTTAATTTCAATATTTAGTGATACAATGTTGTGTGAGAAACAGTTCTATTCTCTTAGGAAACTCCAGAGGGCAGAGCTGGGAGGCAGCACGTGGAAATCTCGAGACACATAAGATTTTGGGGCCTGTTATTTCTGCAGAGAACTGGTCTGCCTCACAGAGGAGTGGGCTCCTTGGTCTATCTTACAAAGGAGTGGGCTCCTGCCTTTGTACAGTACAAATGTACCTCAAAATGATCATTAGCACGTGTTGGTAGGTTGGGCTGACTATTTAGGCTGCAGCTAAGGTGGCTTGCAGGTCTCTGGGGTCTGTGGGAAAACACCACTTGTGAAGCATCAGGGTAAGAAAGAGTGTGACACACCCAGTGGATGACGGATGTGAGTAGCACAGCAGGGGTGACGGCCCCAAGCAGGGTATACTTGTCCAAGTTCTTCTCTAGCTTACGCTGACGTGTTTGCTTTTATCATGAGAGCAGTGGCACGTGTTAAAGAGTTTAAACCTGGGCAAAGGTCAGATCAGATTTATATTTGGAAAGTCTGGTTTGGTGGGGTGAGGGTGGGTCAGGTGGTGGCTGCCATGGTCCTGGGTGAAAGGTGGAACTTGAACAAATCCAGCAGAGACACATCCAGCAGGACCTGGGGTCTGACGGGCATGGAGAGTGAGGGAGAAGAAAACACACGAGGCAGCATGGTGAAAGTTCAGCCTCAGGAGCCAGTCACAAAAGTCTGCTTCGTTCCTGGCTCCACTTCTGAGTTTTACGCTTCAGATCCTGCATCTATGAAATGGGAATAATAACAACAATTACTTCATAGACCTGACACAGGAATTCAATAAGGTAATGCGTGTGAGTACTCAACAGCTATTTTTAATATGGTGGAGTGCAAACTGGGGATATTTTGTCCAGTTTGTGGGCTCAGTTGTCCTCAGAAAAACACACCCCCGTCTCCATCGCGGTCTACGTCAGTGATATGGGCACGAGGATAGAAGTGACCCACCGTGCCTGTCGGGGACCAAGTCAGGTTCCTGTGAGAATTCTGTCTCAACAAGGCTGGATTTTTCTGGACCTGGTTAACATTATGCAAATTTGAATACAGAAGTCAATGAGGATCTCAACAATTTGAATTTACTTCGCTTTTTAAACTGTTTTTATTTCTTGCTGGCGCACGCAGGTTGAAATCCCAAATGTTAAGAAAAGCTAATTCTAAACTTCTAGAAATGAGGGAACAAAACATTGCTTAGCTGGAGGCCATGACAAAACCTATCTGTTTCAAATCCTTCATTTGCAAATGGGATTTTCTCTTTTGTTCTCCAACCAAAGGCATTTCACTGGCATAAATAAATAAAACAAAATACAGATTCCTCAAAGGCTAGTCAGCAAACTTGTAAATAGAATCTTAATTATGATTTGTGCCACTAGACAGTGACCCCAAAATAGACATAAGGATTTAATTCATTTATTTAACCCATTTTTGTTGGCAGAAAATACAGTGAACCCTTTCAATATTGATCATTTTTTGTCATCAAACAGAGTGATGAGTAAAGTCCATGAGTCCTCGGGTGTGTGGAGGAACAGTGTGGCAGGAGTGATCCCTGTCGGGGCCTGCTGTTTGCATCTGACTGGCACAGACCTCAGGGTCTGATGCAGAACTGTCATGATGGCCTTGAAGCTGATCTTCATGTTCCCAGATCCTGGCTCCCGCAAGCCCCCTTCCACACTAGCAGAAGATTTCTCCCCATCACAGAGCTTCTCCAATCACATTCCGGGGCAGAGCTATTTGTGGAAGGCCTGCCGTAGCCAGGGAGGTGGCCACACTAACTAGCGCCATGCACCAAACCCTTCACATCTAGCCTTAGAGGATTACCCTCATCCCAAAGTTTTCCCCAAGAGGACAGTGCTCTGCTTGTCCACACCATGGGTGATTCTGAGTCTTTTCTATACATAGCACCTCCCTCTGGAAGGTCCTATCCCCTTCACCCCTGGGAAAACTCATTTAGATCAGCCATATTTCCTTAATGGTAAAAGATGAAAAAAAGCTCCAATGAACGGATCAGTATCTTTAGTGAATTATCATTTTACCAATCATAACAATGTGTGTTTATGAGAATTTTCAGTTTATTTATATGGGTGGATTCTGGGTATGCAGTTATGCCTGGCTGGGTCCCTTATCATGGCCAAGAGGACAGACCTTCCCTATCTGTACAGACCTTCCCTATCTGTAACCTGCAGGTTGAAAACCCTAGAGTCGCAGGATTGGCGCATGAACTCACTGGCCAAAGGGAGACTTGGAGACCTGTTTTAGACTAAATTGTGTCCCTTCAATGCTGTATGTTGAAGTCCTAACTCCCACTGTGATGATCTTGGAGATAAGACTTCTAGGGGGGTCATGAAGATTAAAGGAGGTCATAAAGATGGAGCCCCTTAGCAATAGAGAGGTTGGTGTCTTTAGAAGAAGAGACCCAGAGATCTCTCTCCCTCCCTGCTAGCACCCTGGAGCAGTCACATGAGGGCACAGTGAGAAGGTGACTATCTCTGTGCCAGGAAGACAGCATGTAGCAGAATCCAGCGCTGCTGTACCTTGATCATGGATGTCCAAGCTCCAGAACTTGGGAGCATGAATGTCCACTGTCCAAGCCACGCAGTCTGTGCTAGTGTGGGATGGCAGCCCTGGCATGGGAATCCAGGCTCATTCAACATGCTGCCTGTCTTCTCCAGACAAAAATTAGCTCGTCATCATGGTATCAAGCTGGAGCAAGATTACATCAGCTCTTGAGGAGACCTGATTCTGCCCAGCTCTTTTCACTCCACCATCAATGACAGCACAGTCATGGATGAGCATTTACACCAAGGAAATGGGCAGCCACTACTTTTATCCTGGAGAAATGGCTGTTAAAGCTTCAAGACTCCCTACTCCCTATTCAGTGGTTCTGGGAGAGCTGGATATCCACATGTAAAAGACCGAAACTGGACCCACACTTTTCTCCACTCCCCAAAATTGATTCAACATAGATAAATACTTAAATTTAAGGCATGAAATGATAAAAATTCTCAAAGAAAGCATAGGAAAACACTGGAAGATGTCAGCCTGGGGAAAGACTTTATGAAGTAGACTGCCGTGGCAATTGCAACAATAACAATACACTAATGGGACTTAATTAAACTGAAAAGCTTCTGTACAGCTAAGTAGACAACAATCAAAGCAAATCAACAACCTACACAATGGGGAAGGATATTTGCATATTTTGAATCAGACAAAAGCTTGATAACTAGGATCTATAGAGAACTCAAATTAATCCACATGAAAAAAGCCAGCAATCCCATATATCAATGAGGAAGAGAGATGAATAGAACCTTCTCTAAAGAAGACAGATGAATGGCTAGCAAACATTTGAAAAAATGCTCATCGTCCCTAACTATTAGAGAAATGCATATCAAAACCACCCTGCCTGACACATCACCTAACCCCAGTGAGAATGGCCTACATCACAAAATAGCAAAACTGCAGATGCCAGCGTGGATGTGGAGAGAAAGGAACACTTTTACACTGCAAACTAATACAACCTTTTTGGTAGGAAGTATGGAGAACCCTGAAAGAACTCAAGCTAGACCTCCCATTTGACCCTGCAGTCCCATTGCTGGGCATCTACCCAGAAGGAAAAAATTCTTTTATCATAAGGACACTTGCTCTAGACTGTTTATTGCAGTTCAATTTACAATCACCAAAGTGTGGAAACAGCCTAACTGTCCCCGCAACCCAGGAATGGATTAAGAAGCTGTTGTAGATGTACATCATGGGATGCTATTCAGCCATTAAAAAAATGGAGACTTTACAGCCTTCGTATCAACCTGAATGGAAGAGGAAAACATTATTCTTAGTAAAGCATCACAAGAATGGAGAAGCATGAACCCTATGTATTCAATTTCATATGAGGACAATTAATGACATTAATGACATGGTGGGGGTGGGGGGAAGGAAGAGCAGAGAGAGGGAAGGAGGGAGGGGGTGGGGTCTTGGTGTGTGACACAGCTTTTGGGGGCACAGCACAATTGTAAGAGGGACTTTACCTAACAAATGCAATCAGTGTAACCTGGTTTCTTGTACCGTCAATGAATCGCCAACAATTAAGAAAAAAAGAAAAAAAGCTTCACCAGAAAGTCCCTGCTCATTTGTCACTTCAAGGTCCCTCACACTGGCCAAAGCCTGCTGGTAGGCGCCCCCCTAATCCTATGCTCCTCCCTTTGTGGCACTCACCTTAGTTGTCATTTGATGCTCATTTCCCTGAGATAATGCATGTTCAGAACTGGTCACAGGTCCTGGCACAAAACGTGCAATCTATTTAAATCATTCAATTTCTATGTTTTCTATCTGATTGATGTTTGTTTTTTCTCCCCGCTCCACCGGGCTGTAAGTCCCTTGAAGGCAGGACTACATTTTTTTCTGTTCTTAGGACCTGCTATAGTATCTGGCTTGTGGCAGACGAACAACTACATAGGGGTAAAGAAATAAATGGAATCACCAATTTCTGTTCTGATCCACATTCGCCTCCCATGTGAGTGAGGAGGGGTGAACTTCGAGTGTCACCTGCGTGGGAGGGGTGGGTGAGTGCACTGCTCTGCCCTCAGTCCCGTCACATGTGTGGCCATTAGTTTTCACCCGTCCTTTTTGTTCCGTGAATTATTAGCATGAGGACAGGTTTCCTGAGAGACCAAATAACCTTTAGAAATATTTAGTGAGTGGGAACAACAGATGTATCCTGAGGGTTCATTCCTAGAAAATAGACTTAATTAGATACTTAACTATTCACTAAGATTCTCTCCCCCTGTGTAATAATCTGTTTTGATTTGGTTACTGTGGACGCCCCCAAGAGTTGTTGTCTGAAGAAAAGGCATCTTTCCCATTGTCAATTTCGAGGATGTTATGAAAAGATAGTTAAGAAGAATTTTTAGCCTTCATTTTCTCAGTTGATTCATTAGTGGGAACTTGGCTCGAGTGAGGCTTCGGTAAGTCTTTCCACTGATGGGAAGGGAGCTCATCCACAGAGGAACCCGGCCTCCGAATGCCAACTTTCATCCGTGCCAGGCGAGTGGGGCGTCCTGCCAGCAAGCCGGATCTTGCGTCTTTGATAAGAACATCAGGGTGCTTGGCAGCTAGGGCTGCAGAGTAGAGGCAGAACGCGTGGACTTAAAGGTCAGCCCGGGAAAATGAAATTATTTTGTTTTTCAGTCCTTTGTTTTGCAAGTTGGTGATTTGAAGTATGTCTGATCTTACAGCCCAGGAAGCCAGTGTACACATTTTAATAATGCTGGTGGCCATCCACGACATTGTATCCTTAGTATAAATGTATTACTTACATGAGAGGCCCCCTGGGACTGTGGAAAGGGCATTTGATTAGGAGTCAGAAGACTTGGTCCTTCATTCTGTCTCTGCTATTAATACTAATGATAATAAAAGCAGTCCACACACTGAGAGTTATTAAATTGTGCCAGACACTTCGTTAAGTGATTTATAAATATGGGGAGGCTGAAGGAGTTGATGCCCTAACTCAGCTTTGCAGACAATGTTATTTGTTAGTTCTGTGATGACTCTAGTCTTCTTCGAAGCCTCATGCACGGATGCCTAGAAAAATAACATTTATCCCAGTCTGAACTTAGTCATCTTTTAACCTCTGCTCTCCAATAATGGAGCCACTCGCCACACATTCTTATTTGAGCACTTTTAAAGTTTGGCTAAGCCAAACTGACATAGCTGTGCATATAAAAGACACAACAGATTTTTTGTGCAAAAAATCCTGTTTAATAATGTTGATGTTGATTACATGTTGAAATGATATTTCACTGGTTCCCTTATTTTTATTTAACATGGCTACTGGAAATTTAAAAGCGTATGTGTGTATCCCACCTGATATTTCTATTGGGCACCTGGACTTCACACAATTCATTCCGCATCTCTCTTGAACGAAGTCATCTGGGTCTTCTGGGCTGACACCACCCTGTCACCTGCTCGTCCCCTGCAGCCTCGGGCATGTGGGCAGCTGGGCTGATACATCTTCATGGTGGTAAGAGACTTCTGGATCTTCATGAGCCTCTTTCCATTTGTCTTAATTTTTTAATTTTCTTCTTTGGATATCCTTTTTCTGCCCTGGTTGCTGTTTGCCTTGATGGCATTTGAGGCTGACAGTGAAGACTTTCTGCCCCATCCCTAAGTTTTCTAAATGCTACTCTCTTCTCTCCTACTTTTCACTCTGTATTCTGGAGGAAGAGAATTACCCAGCAGGGGGAATAGATGCCTTTTCCCTCCCTATTTCTTTATTACAGAAACCAGCGAGGGTTAGTGACTCAAATCTCTGTCGAGGGAGGTTTTTAGCAGGTTCATTTTGGTTGCTCCCACTGGACTGTGCCTCCAACCTAGGGTCAGCTGTAAAGTAGTGGAAGCCAACATTTGGTTTTCCATTGCCGTCTCTTCAGTCTTATTTATAATTTTGGTTTAATACTCAATGAAAATATATGCAATTTAAGGAACTCCATGAGATGCCTTCAGTGGTCGAAGCTGGTGGCTCTCAGAAGTGCTGCTCAGGTCTCTGTCCTGCTTGGCTGGAGTGCTGAGGGACCTCTGGCCCAGTCAGCCTCCCTTTGTACCCACTGGCTGCAAACTCTGACTCCTGCAACATCTCCATGGAGCTGACCAGCTGGACAGCCCTCTCCCCAGCTCTGCTGATGCCACCACCTGCCCTGGCAGGGACTCTGAGAGCCCTGGATCTTCCTCGGATGTCTGGCCTGTTGGGAATGATAGAGGCTCATGGAACGTGCAGATATCTTTCTGTGTGACCACTCTGCCTCAGCTGGTGCCATGAGCCGCTGCTCCCAGCCCTCAGTGTGCACACTGCGTCTTTCTGGGATTCTCCTGCCAGTATAGCCACGTGTAATGGGGTGGGCGGCATGGGGCAGTATGAAGAGCGTTGCTCCAGAAACGGCATTTCTGACACTGCTCTGGGTTTTGCCTCTGATCAAAGGCACATTTATTATCCATTCTCATCTTTATCTGAACATTTAGACAACAGTAGCAACTCTTTCCGTGGGATAATTGTGAGAAGCAATTCAACAGGTGGGCATAGAGCATGAAGAGCCATGGCTGACGCATCGTAAGTGCTAGTAAGATGTTAGTGACAATGTGACCGTGGTGATGATAATCTTCAGTTTTTTCCATCATTGAATAGTAAACCTTATGGCCTAACTGACTACTTTAAGGTAGAAAAGTTCTGCTGTCATCCCTTTTACTAGAAAGAAATAAAGGGATTTAGTAAATGTCCTTTCTCCATAACACTTGGCTGAAGTGAAACACAATTAAAAGGGGGAAATGCAGGTCTTGGGTTTTACGTATGTGATAATATCATCCATTTTGAACAAGTATTATCTAATTTAATCTTTATGAGGTCTTATGAGACTAAACATTTTAAATATTTCAACTTGTATTTACCTTTTATAGCTCAGAAAATAGAGAGTTCGTTAATTAATTAATTCTTTTTTGTCCCCAAACTGCAGATGTAGGTGCAGGGGCGGAAAGAAGAGAACACTTTCTCACTGTTGGTGGGATTGCAAACTGATACAGCCGATTTGGAAAGAAGTAGGGAGAACCTGTAAAGATCTAAAAGTGGACCTTCCATTGGACCCTGCAATCCCACTGCTAGTTCTCTACCCAGAAGAAAAAGAAATCATTTGTTTATTCTTTAATTCACTCAACAGCTCAAATTCAAGACCACTAGGATCACTGCCCTCAGTTGTGGATAGATAGTCAGGAGCCAAATGGAAACGACTCTAGTTTTAAATCTCACAGGAATCACAGTTTAATGGAGTAAATCACATTAAGTAGTAAGTATACTATTTAATATATAGTTATATATTAGTTTAAATCATAACATATAATTTTTAAAGGAAGAAATACTTGTGGTGTGGTTTGAAAGTAAAATAGTGGCTGTTGCTTTAGATGGAGGTGGGTGTGGGCAGGGAAAGCCTTTCTATGGAGATCCGAGAACCAAAGCATGAGCAGCATTCAGTTGGATGGAAAGAACCCAAGATTCCAGATAGAGGAACAGCGCGTTTTAAATCCCTGAATCTCGAAGGCCTTGGCCCTTGTGAAGAGATGAAAGACAGCCGGTATCCTGGCTCACTTGAACAAGGCAGAGGATGCAATGGGATAAAACGGGAGAGGAAATGAAGGGGGATATGTGTAAGAAACTGTAGTTGCTGTATGGAGTTTGAATTTATTTTAAGAACAGTAAGAAACCATGGAAGGGTTTAAGCAAGAGAAATGTGGTATGATGTATGTTTTACACGGCCTTTCTGTATCCTCATCTCTCTATCTGTAAAATAAAATTTTATTATTTTAAAGGTATGTAACTATATTCATGTCTTTGAAAGGTGATCAAACCAGGTAATGTATGAGCAAGCACTCTGAAAGCTGTAAAGTGTTACATCAATATATTGTCACTAAGGCCACTGCTCAGAAATCTTCAACAATTCCATGACAGCACTGGTGAAGGTCTTCCATCAGTGTGTAAAACTTTCATCTCTGGGCCCCACATGACCAACACCACCATGCTCTCCCCAGTAGTCATCTCTGGCCTTCTCCCAGTGTGTTACCTCTTCCTGCACCTGGCCTATGTTCACCAGGGACCACGGTTGGTGGGAAAGGCCTGCACTGTCTTTCTCTGCCCACTCCAAGTCACATTCCTATTTGTATGAGTTAGGACTCTTGTTTGCAAGAGACAGGAACACCTCGCATTAGCTTGAATCATAAAAGGAATTTGTGAATTGTATAAGTAAGAAGTCGTGGGAACATCTAGTTCCTTCACGTGGGATGGATCCACGAACTCATGAAACCATATCAGGAATTTATTTTCTTGGTCTCCATCCCTCAGTTTCTCCTATGCATTGTTAAAATAATCATTCATGCTCCAGCCTGCATCCTCCCATCTTAGCGCCTTCCTTGGAAATGGGTATTTCTCGTTCGCAGAGGATTCAGAAAAAGTCTCACATTTTGTTCTATTGGTTCAAATTTAGTACACATCTTGAACTAGCCTAGGTAATTCTGATTAGCCAAACTCCAGATCAGAACTCACTCATAGACTGGAGGCAGGGGGTGGTTGTTCCCCTTCCAAACCAAATGGACAAAATGGGGTTTGGACAGATTCTGAAAAGAAAAAATAAAATTCAAAAATTGGTACGAGGCAGGCAAAAAGAAAAGAAATTTTAAAAATCCCACTCAGATATCTACTGCAATGACATAGCTCATGTCCCCGTCCTCCATGGGACCTGCCTGTGTGACTTCAGGCCATAATTATCTTTTCCCTTCCTGATTTTTCTTCATACTTGATCTCTGGAGCATACACTTGTGGGTCTTGATATTCCATTCTGCACTTTATTACAGCCATAAAATTTTTATTGCTTGATTAGACCTTGGTGGTAATCTAGTCCTAGAGATGTGAAAGCCCGGAAGGAAAAATAATAAATTTTGGATTATTTTGGAAGACTTTCTTAAGGACATATTGGGTTATTTTTTTCCCAGGGGGAGGTAGAGAAGGATACAAAAACATCTCTTAAAAATAACCTAATGTTTTTAAATTCCATAAATTTTTTATTATTTTTCCCATCCATAAAAATCTAAATATGTCAATCATGACAATTTAGGGAGTAAACTGAGAAAGGTTGTGATGTAATTTTACATTTCTAAACTACTGGTTTGTCTTTTGACCTGGAAAGTATGCCTGTATTCCCTCTCTCACCCTATATATGTATGTGAATTCCTTCCTTCCTTCCTTCCTTCCTTCCTTCCCTCCTTCCTTCCTTCCCTCCCTCCCTCCCTCCTTCCTTCCTTCCGTCTGTCCTTCCTTCCTTCCCTCCTTCCCTCTTTCCCTCCTTCCTTCCTTCCCTCCTTCCCTCCTTCCTTCCTTCCCTCCTTCCTTTCTTCCCTTCTTCCTTCCTTCCCTCCTTCCTTCCTTCCCTCTCTCCCTCCTTCCTTCTTTCCTTCCTTCCTTCCTTCCTTCCTTCCTTCCTTCCTTCCTTCCTATTTCACAGACGGGAAAAGACTAACCAGGGGAGACCCCTGGTGACAACCCTTGCTCTAACACTGCATATTTTTGAATTTTCCAGAAGTGTATTTTCCCCCTATATCTGGTGCTCTCACCTGTGAAGTGAAGCTAATGAGACTTATTAACTACAGGGTGATTATAACATTTCAGTGAAGTAGCACATATAATGCCAAAAAAATTTTCTGGCACATAGAAATGCATTTATTTCTTCACTATTGTTTTTAGGAAGTATTTCTTCAAGGGCCCCCTATGCATCTGGGTATTATTCCAGATCTTAGAAGTGCACAAGCCAACGGCACAAAACTCCACCCTCATGAAGCTCACAATAGACAAGTCTTGAAATATACCTAAGTGTTCATCAACAGATGAATGGATAAAAAATGAGGTAGTTATACACAAGGGAACATTCTACAGCCACACAAAAAAATGAAATCCTGCCATTTGTGAGAAGTTGGCCAATGGATGTACATTTATTTTTATTTTTATTTTCTTCTGTTTCTTTTTTATTTGTACTTATTATGGGTACATAATAATTATATATCTTTTTTTTTTTTTGAAACAGAGCCTCAAGCTATCCCCCTGGGTAGAGTGCCATGGCATCACAACTCATAGCAGCCTCCAACTCCTGGGCTCAAGCGAGTCTCCTGCCTCCGCCTCCCAAGTAGCTGGGACCACAGGCGCCCACCACAACGCCTGGCCATTTTTTGGTTGCAGACATCATCATTGTTGTTTGGCGGGCCCGGGCTCGGGATTCAAACCCGCCACCTTAGGTGTATGTGGCTGGCGCCTTAGCCGATTGAGCCATGGGCGCCGAGCACCTTTTTTGCTTTCCCAAGGGGACTTGGGAACTTTACTAGACAAAGGGTCACATTATTTTGAGGTCAGCATGGTTTAGATGATGCCTTTAAATTTGCATATAAGCTGTTTATGTACACACAGCATTGGCAGATATATGTAACCATAATTTGAGTTCAGTATTAAACAGTGGTTTACATTCATTGTTTTGTATAAAGCCTGTCACCTATTTTTGACTCTCTGTTCGAAACGAGTCTTTGAAACACGAAGTTTGCTGTAAGCGGTAAGGTCGATCAGAAATACAGAAAGAGTAAGAATGAGTTTATATTTTCAGTGCGTTGGAGTTATTGATTGCTTTGGCTGTTATGTACACCTTTCTTATGTAATGTGAATAGTACTGCTAGGCCAATGGAAAAGAATCTTTTTTTGTTAATCTTGGCTCTTGTTTTTTGGCCAAGAATAAACCAAAGTGCTTTTTATATAGAATATAAAAGCTTGTCCAAGTTAAAAAAGTTATATCTAATATTTATTTGCGTGTCTCTGTACCAGGAGCTCAGTACCGTTTTGGTGGAGCAAGGTAAGGTAACCGTGGACAAGCCGTTGCCTTCCACCACATGGAAAGCTCCACACGAGCGTCTTCCTGCTTCACAGATCTGCTCTTATTTTTTTGGTCCTTTCTCTCTTCTTTGCGCTGCTACCAGACTACACTTAAAATATGTTTCCTAATTTAAGCCTTTGTTTCAACAGCTTCTGTGTTGGAAGAGTAAAACCAATTATCCCGTAAGATTATATTCTAAGATTTTTGTCTTTTTCCTTGAAAACCAGCTTCACCACAATACATTTAGATACGGATTCGTTATAGTGAATCGTGCTTGGCCTCACGCTGCGCTTCCAGTCTTAGACCTGATGGAGTTTTCAGTTATGGAAAATTCTCAGCCATTATCTTTTAGAATATTGCCCTTCCCTTCTCCTTTTGCTTTATCCCTAAATTTACATGGGGGCTTTTCAATCTGTCCTCAATATTTCTTACTTTCTGTTTTATATTTTTCAGTTCCTAACCTCTGGCTGTATACTTGATTGAATTCCTGGTAGTCTTTTCTTTTTTTTTTCTTCTCCCCCCTCCTTGGTATTATTTTCTAATTCACAAATTGTCTTTAACATGTCCATTCTGGAGTTTATGTATCCCCAACCCACTGGCTTTTGATTTCAATGGCTATTATCTTTCTTTCCTAATTCATTCCTATGGTAGCCTTCTATTCTAATTTGGACTTGCTTGTTTTTTTATTTAAATAGAGCCTCGCTCTGTAGCCCTGGGTAGAGTGCTTATAGCTCACAGCAACCTCAAACTCTTGGGCCTGAGCAATCCTCTTACCTCAGCCTCCCGAGTAGCTGTGACTACAGGTGTGCACCACTGTGCCTGGCTAATTTTTCTATTTTTAGTAGAGACAAGGTCTTGCTTTTGCTCAGGCTGGTCTTGAACTCCTGAGCTCAAGCAATCCACCCACCTTGGCCTCCCAGAGTGCTGGGACTTACAAGCACGAGCCACTGCACCCGACCTGGATCTGCTTGTTTTTGTTTCATGATTTCTTGTTCTTTAAATGGATATTTTTCATGGTTTTCATCTTAAGGATCTCAAAGGATAGGTCATTTTGATATTGCATTGATTTGCGTTTCAGCCTGTGCCACTTTGTCTCTGGTCAGAGGCTTGGTCAGTTTTGTAGCGTTCGTTTTCCTTGCGTGTTAATGAAATTACAGTTGGTGCGTTTACCCTGACTAGGAGCTATTGTTTCTCTCCTTTCTCTCTGTTTTTCCTTCCTCATCTCCTGGCCTTCTTGTTGGCTCTACCTGATCCTCTAGGTCTTTTGGCCTAGAAGCAGCTGTTAGTGACCCAGGCACGTGTCTCTCTCTCTTTTTTTTTGCAGTTTTTTGGCCTGGGCTGGGTTTGAACCCACCACCTCCAGTACAGGGGGCCAGCACCCTGTTCCTTTGAGCCACAGGCGCTGCCCAGGCACGTGTCTCTTGATGAGCTCAGCCCAGGCATGCTTTGCTGGCAGCCTTGTGGGTCTGTGTAACCTCTGGCTCCGAGGGCAGAAGTCCCAGCTTTTCACAGCCTTGTTCTGCAGGTAGAAGAGCCTGACCTCAGTTCTGAGCGCAAGGTCAGGGCTTTCGGGTTGTGTATGGGAGAATGGAACACGCGGCTGCCTTGCCAGCTTTCACCTCTGTAAACAGCCGCTGTCGCGGCTTCTTTCTGGGCCACGGAGATGCTCATCTGGCTTTTGAGTCCTGCTGTGCCTTTTCTTCTGTCTTTATCTTTTAGAAAGACTTTATCTATACCCAGAAGTATAGTTTAGAGCATAACTCTCACTTCCGTGAAGTAGGTTCTGTGTGTCCAGCTTGCCATGTAGGGCCTCTCGGTGTCTTTTTCCAACCAGCTTCTCAGACTCATCTCGCTCTACTGGGCATGAACCTTTTGCTTCTTCCTGGCCGAGTTTCTCACGTCCTTGAGCAGCTTTGCTCCTCCTGCCTCTATGCTTTTCTCTTACTATTTTTGGCATCTCCACAGCTTCTAGCACTTGGCTGGGATGACTTCTTCAACTGTGGGATTATTCGTCCCATACTAAAGTCTTTCCTAATATTAAGTAGGTCATTTTGTTTTTTCCCCAAATTTGAAATTTACTCTGTATAGGTTTGCATCAGATCTTGAACCCAGAAAGGCGTATGTTTATTGCAACCCCCTTAGACACAGACACGCAGAGATGTGGTGTGCGTGCACAAAGAGACAGGCACAGACACCACATGCCCATCACTTACTTGTGAAGTCACTGAACTTGCCCCCAACCGAAGTCTCTGGTGAAGGACCCTGGCTATTGATGGTGGTAAATGCCTGGATAACTCAATGGCTAAAATGTGTGGGAGAGAACTATTTTTAAGCCATTTAGAGGCTGATATTTCTCTCTCTTAGGTAGACCGTTGTGAGCCCTTCAACCTTCTGTTATGAACAAACAGTGACCAAAAAAGAAAATCAAGAAATCTTCATTTGAAAGTGAACAAAATAAGCCTGGCCCATTCCAACCCAGCGTCCCTCATTTAGTCTTTAAGCACAAATCGCTTACTGTCAGGGAGTGCCCAGATCTTTGGAGGGAAAGGCTGTGTCCTGACTTTCTGTTAGACACCCTGTTTCCACACCCTCTTCGCTCTGGAAAACATCATCCATTGAATGATACGAGGATATTTTCATCCCCATCCCGGTCCTCTGCCCACTTTCCTCCCTCGAGGACTTTGGCTTATGCTTATTAGCTACCAGCCTCCTGCCAGCATTCTGGACGACTGCAGCTTTTTTCTAACCATCATCATCATCATCATCAGTGCTTGATTAAGTACTTTCTATGTGCCAGGCACTGTATCAGGCACTTTATAGACATTTAACTTTAACTCACAATTTACAGATGAGGACATGGTGACTTAGGGAGGCAATGACTTACCCAAGGTCTCATGGCAACCGTAATTTTAACTTCCTTAACTTGGGTGATCTTTACTTCTCTTCACTTGGAAATCCGTGTAGTAGGCCTTCTTATTTGATCCTGACATCTTGAATCCTGCCAGGCTCCTGTCAAACACTTAACCTCTCTGCTGAACCGACCCTGTGACCTCTTTCTGCCTCTGCCTGTTTCTCCAGCCTTCTCAGTGGACTTTCTTCTTCTGTAACCTACATAGTTATTTCTCTTTTCTTTTCCCAATATCTTGGGCATTTATTCTGTAGCCACTTTATTATCAGCCTCCCAAATTAGATCGATTCAGCCATCTTTTGTGTGAGTTCCTCATCTCTCTTCTAAGCACTGATAAGAAGAATCCTGCAATTTTGCCAGTTGGCTCCATTTCTAATGTGTTTCTAATTTACCTGGCCCCTCCACACTTAGAATTAGTGGCTCCCTTTTGGGTCCCTTTCTCTTTCTGACAATGACTGTTTCAAAGCTTTTTAACATTCTCACCGACACAACCCCTCCTAACCTCCACAGCCACACACCCTTGCCTTGAGCTCTGTGAGGGATGTGGACTACATCAAAGGAATTTCCTTCAGCTGCCCTGTCCCTGGCCTCAGAGTTCATCTGCATCCGAACTCATCCTTTCCCCCTTCCCTTTAAGTCAGAAGAAACCTAACTGCTTTTTCTAGCTCTTCCCGAAGCTTATCTGGTCTACTTCCTTCCCCTCTTACATCACCAGCCTTTTCCCCTCCACTCGCCCGTCTCCTCACCTGCAAATGTGCACATCCAAGCTGGTGGGCTGGTGGGGTGTGGAGGAGTCTTCCCTCAGGCTTGTCTTCTTTTCAGTTTCTCTTTTGTGGCCAAACTTGGAGAAAAAGAAGCCCACGTTGCCCCTGTCTCATCCCCGGGGCTGGCCAGTGTCCTGCCCTCATTCTGGTGAAAGGGTCTCCTTGGGTTATCGCCGACTTCAAGGCCAGATCTCAGGGTCTCCTGTCCGCCCTCATTATTCTTAGTCTTTCTCCAGCATCTGGCAATATTGACCAGCCTGTTTTTCTGTCATTTTCTTCCCCTTTGATTTTCGGAATATTCTTTCCGCTTACCTTTTTGCTTCCCTGTCCATGCCCCTGTGGGGTTTCCCCAGAGCTCTGAATGTGGCCTTCTTCTCCCCTGGGGTAATCTCCTGAGCACTGGACCTCTGCTCCCAGGGTTCTGGGGTGTCACCCGGGATGGAGAGAAGACATGTTCCTCCAGCTGCCAGCTCCTCTTTGGTTTCGGGCTCAGTATCTCATCTTTATTCATCCAGTCGTGCAAGCTAGACGTTTGGGATCATCTTCGATGCTACACCTGCCTTTCTCTTGGCTGCATCCAGTCACCGAGTCGGATCGGTTCTCCCCCTGAAACATCTTTCTGTTCCTCCATTTCTCCCTCTCTGCTGCCTTAATGGAGGTCTTCATGAACTGTCACCCTTTACTTTTTACCCCCTTCCTTAAGTGTCTCTTGCCTTTAATCTGTCCTCAATCCTGCTGTCAGTGCTAAATTTCTAAGGCTCGGAGCTGATCAAATCATTTTCTTTCTTGGCACCGTTCAGTGGCTCCACTCTGCCTACAAGGTCTGGCCTGGCTCCCTCCGCTTGCCCTTCAGGAGTCGTTCCCATCGGACCCCGGGCTACCCAACAGTCCATCCCGCACGGGGACAGCACTCCGCAGGAGGGCCACAGCCTGCCACAGCCTGCTGGAGCCCAGGCAGTCCTCTCTGCTTGTCCTCCTTTCTCTCCTGTGTTTTTTGTTTCCTGGCCTGGCTCAATAGTTATATTTTTGATAAAGCATTTGTGATCTACCCAGGCAGAAAGCCTTTTCCTTCTCGACTCTTATGGGACTTTGTTCAGACCCCTGTCAGCCTCCTATGATAATCAGTTATACGTGATTCTTCTGCTGGCATTTAAGCATCTTAGAAGGGTCTTTGTTTCCTGAGGTTCCGTAGTATAATAAGCACCTAATAAATAATTATTGAAAGAAAAGTTAGATCTCATATCTGGATGTGTGCGTGTTAAGCTAAAGTGCTTGGGAACCTGCATCTCACACTGTTAGCAAAACAGGTTTTCAGCTTTAGCTTTAATATATAGTAATCTGGAAATTATGTATTTTTTTGATAGAAATATGACTTTACTAAAACAAGAGAAAATAAATTTTACCAAGCTTACATCAATATAATTTTAGTGTTCGCAGGAACTGAAAACTCTCAAGTAATGGTTGGCTGAGTCAAGCTGGGTGTCAACAATCTGTCATCTAACAATTGAGCTTTTTGTCATTGTTGAAAAGCATATATTAAATTTTCCCAGGAAAAAGAATCTATTAAAAATCATGTAGGAAGATGAAAGAATATTTGATATAGCATTTTAATTAACCCAAATTGGCTCGTTAAATCTTGGGGTCCCTGAAGTACAAGGAAAAACACTTTAGAAAAATGTATGTCCCCCCCTTTCAAAGCTGATTTTATCACGAACCTTCATCTTTTTGTGTTAATACGATGCTGATAGAACCATATCCAGCTATGTTTCACCTCGTGTTGTCAGAGACGTATGTATTTTATAAGCAGGGGCAAATACTTTCAATAGGTGAAAGCACATTTGTGGACATTTGTATCAGTGCACACATTTTGCATGTTAACTTATAAGCAATACAAAAGTTGGAAACTTTGTCTTTATAAAGACATAAAGAGACACGTAGGTATAGAGGCAGTTATTTTTCCCTCGTGTTGTATTTGTTCATTAAAACTTAAAATACTATAGAGTGTTTTAAGAGTAGAGTACGTTATATATAAAAATGCCGTATCGCCAAACATGTATGTCTTCCCTGTAATTGTCATGTTAAAATAAACGATTTATTTTAGGTACTTTTTGCCTCTGCAGTTAGTACTCAAACCAGGGGTGACTAGTAAAGTATTTTTTCTTCCTTAAGGGACTTGCAAAATTGGAGAAATACAGGAAAGACAAAAGTCAGCGTGGCTGGAAATTTTGAGTCAGGATTTTGACCTAGTGGGATGGTAACATTCCAGGCCATGGAGTCTTTGTCCTTTGGTTCAAGTTATTTGTCCATCAAAACGTTGTCTCATTCATTTTCTGGCAAGGACCTTCATCTTTCTTTATCCTTTACAATTTTCTGTTTTTGATAGCCAATTTATTAATAATCTTCTGTACAATATTTATGCCTATAATTGTTAGACATTTTTCTACCATGATTAGGTAACTGGGCTGTTTAAAAAAGAAACACCTCCAGAATAGATAAATTTTTAAAGCTACTACCTACATCTGCCAAAACAGATTAGTAGCAGATTTCTAGAACAGAACAAATTGTCTCGATCTCCTTACCTAACACTTTTGTTTTATGTCAAATCTTCCTGCTTTCAGGGAACAAGACTTCTTGATGGAACCTTGTATTTTGACATAAAATTTTGGGGGCTGCAAGCGTAAGACAATTTTATCTTTATTTTTCAGGTAGAATATTGTGGCATTATTAGTTTTATTATATTTATACCATAATAATACCATATGTTCATAATAAACTTGATCTGGTCATAACTCACTATAGCCCTGTTGAACTTACTGACCAAATGAACTTGGATATTGTATTTGGGAAATTAAAATCTCTTGGTTATATAAACAAGTGCTAACTTACAAAATATTTACACCTCAGGTCTCAATTTTTTCATAACCATCTTTGTTGCCATTGTTAATTTTTTTTTTTTTTTTGTATTTCAGATACATTAGGTTAATTATATTTTATGGTAACAACAGAAAACATTGGCCAAGCAAAGCATTTACCTAGATTACTTAAGCATGGATGTTCTTATAAAGAAAACTTTTTTTTTTTTTGATACAGAGCTTCACTGTATTGCCCAGGCTAGAGTGCCATGGTGTCAGGCCTCGCTCACAGCAACCTCAGACTCCTGGGTTCAAACCATCCTCCTGCCTCAGCCTCCTGAGTAGCTGGGGCTACAGGTGCCTGCTACAAATGCCTGGCGAATTTTTTGTTTTTAGTGGACACCAGGTCTCTCTTTTGCTCAGGCTGGTCTGAAACTCCTGAGCACAGAGGAGTCTCCCTCTTTGGCCTCTCAGAGTGCTAGGATTACTGGCGCTCTGGGTAGGATTACCGAGTGTGAGCTACCACACCTGGCCTAAAGAAAACTTTTTTGAAATTTAGAATATTCTTCAAAATTCTATTGGATTCAGACTTTATAAAGATTATTTTAAAATGTTTTATTTGTAGTGTAATATTATGTTTTTAAAAGTAATTTAGCATTTCTTTGTTCAGTCAGGATCATACCCTGCCTAAAGTCATTATTTGTATCTGTCAGGGAGATAGAGAATGTTTGACCGTGTAGTGATCATAGTACAAGTGCTAGTTCCACCACTTCATAATTAACACGATCTTGGGTAAATTAACACGATCTTGGGTAAATTGCTTTACTATTTTGTGCCTCGATTTCCCTGAAATTCCATTCCATCTGTCATATGAGTTATCTGGAACATTTAATAAGTGAATACACACAAGATGTTTAGAACTGTGCCTGGCATAGAGAAAGTTCTCTATAAATAACCTACCTCAGACTTGACTTACCAAGTAGTAAGTCTCATGAATTAAGAACTCCAGATAACTGTCCTTCAGTTAATCTGTTTCTTAAATAATACAATCAATAGCAATGATGATATTGCTTATGGAATATAAATACATATATATTTTTATTATAAAAAATTAAAATGCCAGTAACTGGCTATTATCTTTCTGGAATGATTTTACAATACATGGCCATTTGGAAGACACTGTATGTGATTGATAGTCCTATCTGTGACTGCAAAAGAAGCATGAAGTTAATGCTTTATTATATATATATCAGGCCAAACTAGGAACTAAGGCGGCCTATCTATTTATTTATCATCTGTCTTCTGTGTTAAGGCTTCAAATGGAGAGTACTGGTGTTTTTCTGGAGGTTTCCTCAACTGTGGCCATGTACAAATGACCCAGAGACTCTCAACACATCCCCCATTGTATAAGCACATGGTACTTGAAATCAAAATGTCCTCCTTACCTCACACTATTGCACTATTGTTCCCCCAATGAAAAGGCCTTGAAGCATTAGTTATGATTTTTTTTTTTTTAGAGCAAGTAGATCTAATAGACTTCAACGATTCTCTTCTTCTCTTCAGCCCATTTCCATTAAGAGTTTTATTTTTGATTGAAAAGGAAAGGAAGTTAACTTGTTACAAGATTCTGATGGCAGAGTAATTTGCTAAATTCTTTTTACTGATCTTTTGTTTCCTTTAATATTCTTTGTACCCTAGAAAGTAACCATGAAATATGCTTTGTTTGGGGAACTTTGGTATTATATTATTATCCCCAGAGTCTAATAGAGACGACTGATGTTTAGTAAGTGTTGACCTAGCAGGACAGAAGGTCCATTCTTTGGTCAAATTATGTCTTTGATTGTTTTGCAGAATCCTGCAGGGCCAGTTAGGCTTTGTGACCGAGAAAACTGAGTGGGTGGAAAAGGGGGCAGTAGGGCTGTGGTGAACTGTCTCTGAGGCTAGATTAAACATTAGCCAGGGTTTGTGAGCTCTGCCATGTGAAAACAAAGGCGTGGGCCAGAAGACTAAGGCCTATATACTTCATGGGAATAATAGAAATCTTTACAATATTCTGGACTATTTCTCTTTTCCAGTTTAGTGTGTAACATGATTCATCAAATAAGTGTACATATAGATGTATATGCATGCACACATAATTATTCCCTGTATATGGATGTATACATACATAAGCTAGAACAGTGGTTCTCAACCTTCCTAATGCTGCACCCTTTTAATACAGTTCCTGTGGGTTGTGACCCACAGGTTGAGAACCACTGAGCTAGGAGAAAGATTTTCTTTTTTTTTGAGACAGAGCCTCAAGCTATCCCCCTGGGTAGAGTGCCATGGCTTCACTGCTCACAGCAACCTCCAACTCCTGGGCTGAAGTGAGTCTCCTGCCTCAGCCTCCCAAGTAGCTGGGACCACAGGCGCCCGCCACAACGCCGGGCTATTTTTTTTTTTTTTTGGTTGCAGCCATTATCGCTGTTTGGCGGGCCTGGGCTAGATTCGAACCCACCACCTTAGGTGTAGGTGGCTGGCGCCTTAGCCACTTGAGCCACAGGCGCCGAGCCAAAAGAAAGTTTAACAAGGGTCAGTTGTCTGGTGTCTATTTGTTGTATCTCTGTTTATTAAGAATTGATGGAGCTTTAGAGGTCCTAGGAAAAACAACTTTGATCTAAATTTATAGGCAACTTAAGGAGTTTTCTAGTTAATGTTAGCAATAACACAAGTAACTGATCTAATTGGAACAGAAGTAAAAGTTAGATATTTCCAAGAAAGCGCTGGCTGAGTGTCCAAATGGTATGTCAAACAGCGAACCATTTTAAATTGCACACAAACTTTATGAGCACCCTGTAACATGCACGTGTGGCATTCTTGCAGCTGGAGGGACTTGCAAAATTACAGAAGAAACTGGGGAAAAAGCTAAAAAAATGATAGTCTGTTTTTGTGCTCTAATGGCTGCTGTGGTGACCCACCGGTTTCCCTGGACTTTCTCAGCATCTGACCTCTTTTATTCCTGCTGTAGCTTCAGGTATATTTCTAGTATAATGCCTTGCTTTTTAATCATCTCACTCCTTCGGAAGCCTTAGAATAAACCCGTCTGGTATTGAGAAAGTCACCTTGCCGAACCTTTCCCATTTCTCCCAACAGCTCTTGAAACCTCTTCCTTGAAATTTGCAGCCCCAAGAACTGCTCTTTTCCCTTGCGACTCCCCCGCCTTATCCTCTGCTAGTGCACAAGGGTAATTTTGCACTACATATATTGCTATTTAACATTGACTCCTCCATCTTTTCGTTCCACATCTGTTAACAACAGTGTGGCCTTTTGCCCTTTGAGGTCAGGGATCATAACTTTTTGACTTACCATGTAATAGGTACTTACTTAGGAAATGGCTGTTGATAGACAATTCTCTGAGATTTTGAAGCTGAATAAAGATCGTTTGAATGCTTTTGGAAAATGGACAGATCCTCTTTTACTCTCCTTATATTGTCACCAAAATGGGCCAGTGTTAGAACTGGTTAAACCTGTTAATAAAATGCTACCAATAATTTAAGAAATAATTATTGGGTGGGAGAAAAGAGCATTTGGTAGAAAATCAAGTGAAAGTTGTTCTAAGGCATTTGATGAGAAGAATTGTGTAAAAAAAATTTTTTTTAATATTTAGATTGATTTATGTTCCTTCTTTTTTAACCACTGCTTGCTACTTAAAAAACTATTTAGCCAAGTTTCTCAAGCTCTCTCTATCTTTTCTGGTTTGTGTCTATATCCATGCATTCTGATTACGTCTTCTAATCATGTTCCATGTTTTATAGGTATGTTAGTATCTAATACGCTGTGGGAGGAACTTGTATTGTTTACTTGAAAGTTGCCACTGTTTATTATGTTTTGATTACAGGACTCTTCACCATGGATGCTTTTGGGTCTGATAGTGGTAGTGCTTGGTGTCGCCTTAAGGGAAAGGATTTGTAAGGAATTTATTAGATTCAAGCTTTAAAAAGGAATTTATTTAAATGGCTGTTAATTCTACTGCATTAGAAGCATCCATATGTACTGAGTTAAAATTTAAAAGGCGTATATTAAGACTATACTTTCAGGGATCATTTCTATAGTTCGTTAAAAGGCATATATTTTCTCAAAGTATATGTTAATCTTTAATTAGTTACAAGTATCATTTACTTTTTTTTTTTTTTTTGCAGTTTTTGGCCACGGCCAGGTTTGAACCCGCCACCTCTGGTATATGGGGCTGGTGCCCTATTGCTTTGAGCCACAGGTGCCACCCTATCATTTTATATTTTTGAGTACGACTCAATATTACTGCACAAAGCTTAGAAACGAGTTTAGGCTATCTCCCAATTTTTAAGGTTTTTTTTTTTTTTTTTTTTTTTTTTTTAGACAGAGGGTGTTGGTCTTGTCTAAGACAAAAGTTGAGTGGGGGGATCAG
>CAUYQV010188758.1:0-19729 GCA_963574575.1 Galagoides demidoff
TTTTTTTTTTTTTGAGACGGAGCCTCAAGCTGTCCCCCTGGGTAGAGTGCCATGGCATCACAGCTCATAGCAACCTCCAACTCCTAGGCTCAAGCGAGTCTCCTGCCTCCACCTCCCAAGTAGCTGGGACCACAGGCGCCCACCACAACGCCTGGCTATTTTTTTTGGGTGCTGCCATCATTGTTGTTTGGCGGGCCCGGGCTGGGGATTTGAACCTGCCACCTTAGGTGTATGTGGCTGGCGCCTTAGCCGATTGAGCCACAGGCGCTGAGCCAAGGCTACATTATTTTTTAAAGCTTTCCTTTAGAGATACCTATTACTGAATTGACAGATAAAGTGCTATGGCATCTTTCTGGTTGCAAAGGAGGAAGGTAAGGAGGGATGAACCATCCTCCAAACAGCAATGATGATTGAAATTGAGTGATGGTGACAGGAGTGTTCATCGGATCCTTCTCTCAACTTTTGTGTATGTTTGACATTCTCCATCATGAAAACTTAAATGGAAAAGAGAAAAACCCAAGGAATTAATAAAGCATGGCTCAATGGGAAGAAAGGGGCTTCCAGAGTTCAAGGTAACATTGCTGGCTCTGCCACCAACAGGTCTGCTCATTTTAAGCAGGGAATCCAGCTCTCTGGGCTACAGAAGGATCTTGAAATCAGAGAGGTCCGTAGTCCCTTCCAGGTGAAATGTTCAACGACTCTACCGCACTACCTGAAAAAAGTGAGTTGAGTAGCAGCCTTGAGAACGCAGCACTCTCAAAAGCCTGAATTTGTGGTGGAGACACCTGCAGTGAGTTTTGGCCCACTGTGACCCTTCCTCAGCCCCTCGACTAGTTTAGATGTAGCAAGATTAACTGCATTGGAACATTCCGAATTAGGAAGTGCCCGCATGCGTCAAACCTCTCTCCAAGCGGCTGTGGCTGCAGTTTGAGTAAGTTGTCGGGAAAGTGTGAATTACAAGTCAGTATTACAAAAGGGTTTATTTTCAGCCTTTCCCAAAAACAGTGAGAAAGAGGAAGGCATGCATAATAAAGCAGCCGGGCATCTGAGGCCAGAGTTTGATTTTCCTCATCCTCTCCTCCCGCCTTCCCAAATACCTGAACTACAGGTGTTCCTTTCCTGCCAAGCTATAACCACCAACTGGAAGAGGGCAGGTGGAAAGAGACAGAGGAGGGAGGTCCCACTCCCGGGTGCGGCTGCAGAGCTCTGTGTAGCAAAGGGTCAGCAGAGTCCTGATCTCCCCATGCCCCTGCCGAATCCTGCTGCAATGAAATGACAAGATTGGGACCAAATGCCAGATGCCACAAAGCAAACCCTATTACAGAGAGCTCCCTACAGAAACGCCCTGGAAAACAGTAGCGAGAAGACCCCTGCCCTTGCTTTGAAGAATGCAGATACGTTCATTACCACCATGTGCGGTGCATCCCCCACCCCCCTCCACCCCTATCCTGGTCCCTAACTAAAACTTCACAGTCTTCCAATTGGCCTCGAGGGTGACCTTCTGCAAACCTACCTGAGCCACTTACTCCCTCTTTAAGATATTTTCACACTTCCCCATTGCCATAGGAATAAAATCTTATGCATAGGACTTCTAGTAGAGGCAGTGAATACTAATGACTTAAAAGCATTCTTGGGCCAGGTGGTGTGGTGGCTCATGCCTGTAATCCGAGCATTCTGGGAGATCAAGGTTGAAGGATCCCTTGAAATCAGGTGTTGGAGACAAGCCTGAGCAAGAACAAGACTGCATCTCTATTAAAAATAGAAAAATTAGTTAGGCTTAGTGACATGAGCCTATAGTCCCAGCTATTGGGGAGGCTGAGGCAGGAGGATCACTTTAGCCCAGGAGCCTGAGGTTGCAGAGAGCTATGTTGATGCCACTGCACTCTACCCAGGGCAAGAGAACAAGACTATGTCTCAAAAAGGTAAAATAAAATAAAATAAAATCCTTGGATCCTTGGAAATCACAAGAGATATAACCTCCTTTGGATAAACCTGGAATGAATTTCTTTCTTTCTTTCTCTTTCTTTCTTTCTTTCTTTTTCTCTCTCTTTCTTTCTTTCTTTTTTTTTTTTTTTTTTTGAGACAGAGCCTCAAGCTATCACCCAAGGTAGAGTGCTATGGCATCACAGCTCACAGCAACATCCAACTCCTGGCTCAAGCAATCCTCTTGCCTCAGCCTCCCAAGTAGCTGGGACCACAGGCACCCACCACAACGCCCGGCTATTTTTTTATTGTAACCGTCTTTGTTGTTTGGTGGGCCCAGGCTGGATTCGAACCCATCAGCTCACGTGTACGTGGCTGATGCCTTAGCCACTTGAGCCACAGGCACCGAGCCTGGAATGAATTTCTTTATCCTATTCATGTGCCAGGTCTAGCCTGCCTTTCCAGTCTTCCCAGACTCTTAAGTTATCAAACAACAGGCCCCTCTCTGCAGAAAGGGGTGTGGAATACGCAGTTCCACACAGTGGGCATCCCCTCCCCAGACTGAACGGATTCAAAGAATGGAGCAGCCACAGGAGGGATACAGGGTATATTCCAAAAGTCTTGTCCACCTGAAACATCAATCAAAGCACTTTAGCAGGCTGCCCAGAGGCCAGTGGCAGAGGCAAACAAAAGCCTTGAAGGGTAGAGGGTGGCAGAGAGTCAGCAGGAGGTAGATCAGTTCAGTCCTGAAGATGAGCTATGAATGCCTGAGGGGCTTGAAAAAAAATGTTTAATTACACAAGTAACACATGAGTAAATTCTCCTGTGAAATACTTTCAGATCAGGATACTATATGTGTTAGAATGTATTTTTTTTTTTTTTTTGAGACAGAGCCTCAAGTTGTCCCCCTGGGTAGAGTGCTGTGACATCACAACTCACAGCAACCTCCAACTCCTGGGCTCAAGCGAGTCTCCTGCCTCATCCTCCCAAGTAGCTGGGACCACAGGCACCCGCCACAACACCCAGCTATTTTTTGGTTGCAGTTGTCGTTGTTTGGCAGGCCTGGGCTGGATTAGAACCCATCACCCTAGGTGTATGTGGCTGGTGCCTTAGCCACTTGAGCCACAGGTGCCGAGCCTATGCTCTTTTCTAAAAGTCACCAGCAGACTAGATCGTAAGTCTATACCCCTCGACAAATTAGAAGCAAAGAGGAGTGGTATAAGCATATTCAGCTTAGGCCAACCATAATTTGACACCTGGACCTAGCTTCCCCAAGCACAGAGCTATCATTGATATCTAACAAAATTTGAGTTGTTAGCAATGAGGAAGGAGATGGATGGGGGATGGTAATTATTAGGTAATCATTAGTATCTATCACAACTGAGGTTCCCTTTGAACATCACCCTCCAATCTTGAGCCTCAGCAAACCACTACTACCAGTTTGATGTATGTTATTCCAGAGTTTACATACACATGCATGTATAGATACACAAAATACCATAATAGACAGGGGGCAGTTATTGGGGGTGTGTGTGATAAACATGCCATGCGCCTTTCTGCAATTTGCTTCACCATTCAACGATAGGTCTCAGAAATTTATCCACATCAATTCTTACTCATCTATTCTACCTTTTCAACTGCTGCACAGTATTCTCTTGCCTGGACACAACACAATTTATTAAGACACTGCCCTACTGATAGCTTCTTGGGTTGTCCTTATGGCAGTTTCCAAACACTGCTGTGGATAAATGCACTGAGTATGCTCCCTGTGCCCCTCCAGACCCATCCTCCTCTGCTCTGTGTCTGATTGCTGACACCACTGTAGAGAACAGGACCTGGCTCCCTTGCGCTTTGGCACCCGCTCAGGTGAAACCTATGTGAATAGCAGGCAATCAAAGGGAGAGAACTGGAATATTTATACCCTTGCTTCACTTCCTACCAAGCAGCAGGCTGGCAGAGGCTGTGCTCCTCTACCGAAGGCCACCACCCCCTGTAGGGGGCCTGTCCTGCAACTAAAGCTCTCAGTGGGTTCTAGTCTCTGCTACTATTTCATTGCCCCAGGGGGTGGTACCCCCTGTTGCTACCCTAAGGAACTTCACCATCCTGGATTGGTTTCTCCTGCTTTTTGTTAAACTCTTTGACTAGACCGTGTCAATGTGCCACCTGCTTTCTACTGGATTCTGACTGATCCTGTTAGTTCCATTCACTTAAAAGGATGAGAACCATGACACCACAACCCTTCAATACCAGAGCTCCAACCCCCCCCCCCCCGTTTGTCTCTATTTCTCCCAGCATTGCCCCTCCATCCTTGGTCCTTATAGAAGCAGCATCCCAGATGAGCCCCACCCCAGATCTACCTGATCCCTGGGTCTGCACTCTTATGCTACTCTATGGGCATACTAGGCCCCTATCCAAAGTGACCTGTCCTCAAGTGTGGAACCCACAGGGATGTTTAATTGATTGCTAAATCAGAGCCAGAGAATGATCTCGGTTCTCACAGCACAGAAACAGGAAAATATGTGTGATCCCCAACTATAGGAATATCTTCCAGGAACATGATATACACCCAAAGGCCCCCATCCCACCTCTTAGGGCTAATATCTTACCACATGCCTCCCTTAAGTACAACACTAAGTATTCTACTTTAGGCCCCAGTATAAGTTTAGCAGCCGGTCAACAAATTTCCAAAGCTTCCAGGATAATAGTTAAGAATACAGGCATTTCAGCAAGCCCGATTCTGGGTATAGAGCCAAAGGAGATGAAGTCACCACCTTGTAAAGATGTCCACACGTCCATGTTCAATGCCACATTATCCACAATAGCCAACAGATGGAAGCAACATAAATGTCCATTGGCAGGCAAAGGGATAAAGAAAATGTAAGAGCTATACAGACACAAAACAAATGGAGTATTATCAGCCTGAAATAAAAGGGAGATACTACCACTTGCCACAATGGACCTGGAGGACATTGTGCAAAGTGAAGTAAGTCAGACACAAAAAGAAAAATATTGCATGATCTCATTTATATACGAAGTTCTTTTTTTTTTTTTTTTTGAGACAGAGTCTCATTTTGTTGCCCCTGGTAGACATCATAGCCTACAGCAAACTCAGACTCCTGGGCTCAAGCTATTCTTTTGCCTCAGCCTCCCAAGTTGCTGGGACTAAAGGCACCCTTCACAACACCTGGCTATTTTTAGAGGCTGGTTCTCATTCTAGCTCAGGCTGGTCTTGAACTCATGAGCTCAGGCAATCCACCCGCCTCGACCTCCCAGAGTGCTGGGAGGCATGAGCCACCGCTTCCAGCCCCTATATATTCTTTTTAAAAGAATGCAAATATACTGAGATAGGGAATGGAGAGACATGGGTCAAAGGATACAAAATTACAGCTATACAGGATCAACAAGTTTAGATAGCTAATTACCACTTTAGGACTAAGTTAATAAAATTGTACTGTATTAGAGATTTTTGTTAAATAAGTAGATTTCAGCTGCTCTTTTCACAAAACAAAGTTATGTGAGATGCCATCTATGCTAATCTGCTTCACTAGAATAACCACTTTACTGTCTAATGACATATGTATTCCATAATATCACGTAGTAAACCTCAAATACACACAATAAGATGTGTTTTAAAAAGAGAATATGGACAAAAAAAAGAGAGAGAGAATATGGGCTATAAAGTCAGATAAATCAAGGTTCAAATTTTTATCCCACCACTCAACAGCTGAGAGACCTCAACTGCTCTGTGTCTGTTTCCTGATTTGTAAAATTGAAATGATAAAATTAAATTACCTTACAGAGTTGTCTCAGAGATTATGTAAGATAACATGGCTAAAAGGTCTTAAGGCAGTGCCTGGTCCACAGAGAGCCCTCCGTGAAGGGTAGCAGATATGATTTCCTCCACCCCTGAAGACATGGACCCTACACTCAGCCTTCAATCTACTCTAGAAAATGAGAACATTCTCATAATAATGAACCTGTATTTTTAAAAGGTGTAAGTTCCATTGAATAGTGTTGGAATTATCCTTTCACATATGTGTCTTCTCATATTGCCTGTAAGTTTCTTTTTTTTGAGACAGCCTCAAGCTGTCACCCTGGGTAGGGTGCTATGGCATCACAGCAACCTCTCCAACTCCTGGGCTCAAGCGATTCTCCTGCCTCCACCTCCCAAGTAGCTGGGACTACAGGCACCAACCACAATGCCCTGCTATTTTTTGGCTACAGCTGTCATTGTTTGGCGGGCCCAGGCTAGATTCGAAACTACCAGCTCAGGTGTATATGGCGCGTTAGCCGCTTGAGCCACAGGTGCCAAGCCTGCCTGTAAGTTTCTTGAGGATTATTTTGTGTAATAATGTTCTCATTTCTATGAAAATATATCCATTTTGTACATCCATTGCTCTTTGTACATCTGCTGCTCAGCATACAGTAAGTATCCAAAGAAATTTTTCAAAATACCCACAAAATATTTGTATAGCATATTAGAACAAACACTTAGTGCTTTGAAAGTGAAGCCTCATTTATTCTCACAATAACCCTGTTAGATAGTTACTATTATTATTAGAATCTAGATTTTCCAAAGTAAGCATCTTGTTGGAACCACAGAGTTTCTTTTGGGGCTGGCCTGGGACCCCCGCCTTTGACTGTAAGTATGGGACCTCTACCTATAAATGCCACAGAAGCCCACAAGCTGAAGCAGTCAACCTCTTGCCAAATGTCTTTTTCTGGCCTCAACTATGTCCTCTTTTTTTAACCTTTCTCTTTGCTGCTCTCTCTAGCTGAGACAGCTGGCTCCAGTTTTTCCTTTTAGCCAAAGGGAATCCAATTTATTAGGATTTCTTTTGAGGGAGACAGAGACTCTCCTGTTTATCCAAGCCCCTATCAGACATATAAATGTATAATATAGTCATTAAACTCTGAAATACATGACACAGTCATAACCACACAGGCTATTAAAAAGTTCGTTAGCTCCAGTGGGAGATATTTGCCACACTCGCAGCTCTCTCCTCTTGGCAAGGCCAGGAGAGAACATGAGCTCTCTGTGTGGGGGAAATCTTTCATTTCCCCAGGAATCCTTCTAAAAGTAGTTGCATTGCTAATAAGAGCTTGTTTATTTGTATGCTTCCGAATGTATTGGAAAGCAATCACAAAAACCACTGTAGGCTCTTTGGTGGGAGGAAAAAAAATCAAACAATACTGAAATATGTAAAGTAAAAAGAGAAAATTCTCAAAAGAAGGAGAAGACGGCTCGGCACCTGTGGCTCAGTCGGCTAAGGCGCCAGCCACGTACACCCAAGGTGGCGGGTTCGAATCCCCAGCCCGGGCCCGCCAAACAACAATGATGGCCGCAACCAAAAAATGGCCAGGCGTTGTGGCGGGCACCTGTGGTCCCAGCTACTTGGGAGGCTGAGGTGGGAGACTCGCTTGAGCCCAGGAGTTGGAGGTTGCTATGAGCTGTGATGCCATGGCACTCTACCCAGGGGGACAGCTTGAGGCTCTGTCTCAAAAAAAAAAAAAAAAAAAAAAAGAAGGAGAAGACACACCAAAGATGGGGAGAAATTATTTGCAAAAGACAGAGCTGATAAAGGACTGTGCTCCAAAACAGAAAAGAACACTCAGAATTCAACAGGAAGACAAATGACCTAAACACACACCTCAACAAAGAAGATGTCAGGTAGAAAATAAACATAAGAAAAGATGCTCAACGGTAAGTATATTAGGAAATTGCAAATTAAAATGAGACACCACTACCTACCTGTTAGAATTATCAAAAACCAAAACACTAACAACGCCAAATGCTGGCAAGGCTGCGGAGCCATGGGCACTCTCGCCCATTGTGTGTGGGAATGCAAAACGGGGCCGCTGCTTTGACAGTTTGACAGGCTCTTACAAAACTCAACATACTCTTCCTATGTGATCCAGCCAATCATGCTCCTTGGTATTTACCCAAATGAGGTGGGAACATGTCCACACAAAAACTTGCACATGAGTGTTTATAACAATTTTATTCGTAATTGCCAAAACTTGACACAACCAAGACAACCTTCAGGAGCTGAATAAAATATAGTACACCCAAACAATGGAATACTACTCAATGCTAAAGAGAAATGCACTACCAAGCCACGCGAAGCGGAACCATAAGCACAAATTAGTAAGTGAAAGAAGCCAAAATATCTACATACCATATGATTCCAACTATAAGATATTCTAGAAAAGGCAAAACTATCAATAGAGTAAAAAAATCAGGGTGCCAGGAGTTAGGGGTGTGAGATGGATGAATAGGCAGAGAAAGGGGAATGGGGGGCCAACAAAACCACTCTGTATGACACTGTAATGGTAGATGCCTGTCATTCTACATTTGTCTACACCACAGAATGTCAGCAGCAGGAGAGAGCCGTGGTGGAAAGTGTGGACTGTGGCGCTTAGGATTTATCAGTGTAGGCTCATCAGTTGGAACCAGTGTACACACTGGCGCGGGGTTTGGGCTATGTGTATGTGGAGACAGGAGGTACATGGGAAAGCTTTATACCTGCTGCTCAATTTTGCTGTGAACCTAAAACTGCTCTTTAAAAGTCTTTTTTCGGCCAGGCACAGTGGTTCACTCCTGTAATCCTAGCACTCTGGGAGGCAAAGGTGGTGGATTGCTTGAGCTCATGAGTTTGAGACCAGCCTGAGCAGAGGTGAGACACTGTCTCTACTAAAAATAGAAAAACTGAGGCAAGAGGATCACTTGAGCCCAAGTTGGAGGTTGCTATGAGCTATAACACCACAGCACTCTACCCAGGGCGACAGCTTGAGATCTGTCTCAAAAATAAATAAATGAATGAATAAATGGGGTTTTTTTCCTTTTTCTTTTCTTTTCTTTCTTTCTTCCCCCCACCCCCCAGGCCAGATCTTGCTCTGTTGTCTGGGCTAGAGTGCCATGGCATCATCCTAGCTCACTGCAATCTCTAACTTCTGGGCTTAAGCAATCCCCCTGCCTCAGCCTCAGCCTTCCAGCTAATCATTTTGGGTTTTACAGAGGTGGCATCTCATTATTGCTCAGGCTGGTCTCAAACTCCTGGGTTTAAGTGATCCTCCCACCTCAGCCTCCCAGAGTGCTGGAATTACAGGCATGAGCTACTGTACCTGGCCAAAAATTTGTCTTTGTTTTTAAGTAAAATTTTTTTTCCTCAATCCTTTCATGCCCAATCCCCCACCCCCTGTGGGGAGGGAGTTCAAATATTGAATGTTTTGAATATTTTCTTCCAGCCTTTTTTCTCATAAAGTTTCACACATGAAGTTTGTGTATACGGAAGGTTTTTTTAAGATCAGCAACAGCTGTGTATAGGCACATGACTACAGCACTGTCTTCTTATGAGAGTGGAAATACTTAAAAGAACCTCATTGTTCAAAATAAGAAACAGTTAGGTAAACTACTGCTTTTTGCTCACCAACCACTGTGCAATGAAAACTGCTTTGGACTCTAAGGTGGTCAGAGCATAGGAATATAAGAGTAGTAGCAGTGTCCTGTCAGACGGAACTTGATTTAAATGCCTGCTCACTATTTAAACAAGGAGTGAGTTCTCTCTAAACCTTAGTTCTTCATCTGTACCATAAAAATATTAGCACTTACTCAAAGGATTGCTGTATGGCTTAAATTAGAAATGAGAATGTGTGTAAAGTCCTCAGCCAAGTGCTTGGCACTTAACAGAGGCCCCGTCAGCTACAAGCCTTTCCGGAGGGCAGGCCCTGCCCTGGTGGTTGCTATTCCCCAGCAGCTTGCCTCAGTACCTGGCACAATCAAGCTTGGCTGAGTTGAGCCAGGGTAGAACAGTATAGCTTTTAAAAATCAATATTTAAGGCTGAGTGCAGTGGCTCACGCCTGTAATCCTAGCACTCTGGGAGGCCGAAGCAGGTGGATTGCCTGAGTTCAAGGGTTTGAGACCAGCCTGAGCAAGAGCGAGACCTCATCTCCAAAAAAAAATAGCCGGGCATTGTGGCAGGCACCTGTAGTCCCAGTTACTTGGGAGGCTGATGCAAGAGGATCGCTTGAGCCCAAGAGTTTGAGGTTGCTGTGACCTATGACACCATGGGATTTTACAAAGGGTGACAAAGTGAAACTGTCTCAAAAAATAAAAAATAGGCATTGATCGTAGCTCAATGGATAGGGCAGTGGCCACGTACATCGAGGCTGATGGGTTTGAACCTGGCCCAGGCCAGCTAAAACAACAATGACAACTGCAACAACACCACCAAAAAAAAATATCCAGGCATGTGGCAGGTGCCTGTAGTCCCAGCTACTCGGGAGGCTGACAAGAGAATTGCTAAGCCCAGGAGTTTGAGATTGCTGTGAGCTCTGACACCATAGCGCTCTACCCAGGGTGATAGCTTGAGACTATCTCAAAAAATAAAATAAAATAAAATACTAAAAAGTAGGGCGGTGCCTGTGGCTCAAAAGAGTAGGGCGCCAGCCCCACATGCCAGATGTGGCAGGTTCAAACCCAGCCCCAGCCAAAAACTGCAAATAATAATAATAATAAGTAAAAATCAATATTTAAAGACATAAATAGGGTCTGGTATTTCAAGCAAGATGAATACAGAGAATGAGAGGCTGATATTAGGTTGAAATGTCAGGGGGAGCTGAGGTTAGGGAAGTCTTGGCGACTCTGCATAGCAGGCAGGGTGCAGAAGGAAGGAGACCCTTGCAAGTGACCTCTGCTACCTGCAATGCCAAAGAGGTGATGCCCAGAGGCCTGGCAGAAGCTGCTGGCAACTTCACATCTGACCTGGTAACAAGAAGGTTTTTCTGTGTGGCTGCCCTGGCTCCCTGTTGACACACTGAGAGGCTGATCCTATGCAAAAACCCACCAAGAAGTGAGTTCTCATAAGGAAAAAGGAGGGACGATGCTCATGCACAATCTGTACAAGATGTGTACATCTGGAGCACTGCTTAAACCAAGGGTAATGGCTCAGCGCCTGTGGCTCAATCGACTAAGGCGCCAGCCATGTACACCTAAGGTGGCGGGTTCAAATCCCCAGCCCGGGCCGCCAAACAACAATGATGGCTGCAACCAAAAAATGGCCGGGCCTTGTGGCAAGTGCCTGTGGTCCCAGCTACTTGGGAGGCAGAGGCAGGAGACTCGCTTGAGCCCAGGAGGTGGATACCCAGGGGGATAGCTTGAGGCTCTGTCTCAAAAAAAAAAAAAAGGGTAACTTCAGGGGTTTTTTGCTTTTTTTTTTTTTTTTTTGAGACAGAGTCTCACTGGGTCATCCTGGGTAGAGTGCCATGACATCACAGCTTACAGCAACCTCAAACTCTTGAGCTTAAGCGATTCTCTTGCCTCAGCCTTCCAAATAGCTGGGACTATAGGTGCCCACTGCAATGCCCGGCTATTTTTTTTGTTACAGTTGTCATTGTTTAGCAGGCCCAGGTTGGGTTTGAACACACCAGCGCCAGTGTAGGTGGCTGGCACCATAACCACTGTGTCACGGGCACCGAGCCAGGATAACTTCAATTTTATGTTACAAAGAAAATTAATAAAACGTGCCCATTGTACCTGTATGAGGGGAAAATCGTCTATTATCTACCCAGTCGTCAAAAAAAGACTCCTGTCAAAACTTTGGTCTTATTTACTTGTAGATCTTTTTCTAGGCCTGCATGCATATGTGACATCTTACACAATCATATATGTAAAACATTGTACATATTTTTCATACGTGATATCCTTTTATCATGTCAATAAACAATCATCTATGACATCATTTTTAATGGCTGAATAAAATCCCAACGTCTGTCTAAACCATACTTTATCTAACCAATCATCTATTGTCAGACATTTGGGCCATTTCCAAAATCTTGCTACTATAAACAGAGCTGCCAGGAACTTCCTTAGAGCCAAGCCCTGAACTTCTGATCCTCTTTCACAGAAGGGTGAAAGAGAACAATGAGCTATTTGCTAAAGTCGACTTCAACCCCGTCACCACCTCCTCTTTGCCCCTCCTGGTGACTCTCAGTCCTCTAGAGTTCAGGACCTTGGGTTCTTAAGAATGTGTCCCACTCCCAGAAGGAGTGTCTAAGACTTTTTGAACCCATGTAATTAAGATATGAAGGCCCAGAAACCAGGCCAGCTCTAACCAAAACTGGGAAGCAAATTAAAGCAGTCTTGGCCCACCAACCACTCCGTTTTGAGAATTTCCCTTCCAAGAATGGTCCAGTCCTTCCAAGAGGCAACTGCCCAGTTCCCAAACCCTGTGGCCCAGCTGTCAGATTCTGACAACCTGATTTCTACAATTGTGACAGTGCTCAGGCTAAAAAAGTTGTACCTTCAAGGAGCAGCCTTCTCCAAAAGCTCCCTTTAGCGCCTTCACTCTGTCAACATGTTTCTACAGGAAGATGCAAGATAAGAAAGACTCCCCTCTGCCCTCGGGGCTTACACTCTGGATTAGTCTCCTGGGGTGGCCATGACAAAGCACTGAAAACCCCTGGCTTAAAGCTGACATTTATTATCTCACAGTTCCGGAGGCTGCAAGACAGAAAGCCAGGTGTCAGCAGGCCCATGCTCCCTCCACCGGAAGAACGTGCCTCGCCTCTTCTAGCCCCTGATGAGGCTGGCAAGGCTCAGTCTTCCTTGTAGTGCATCTGCCCCACTCTAGTCTCTGCCTCCTCCTTCACAGGCCTTCGTCCCTGTATCTGTGTCTCTGTCCAAATTTCCCTCTTATTGGATATCGAACATACTGAATTTAGGACCACCTTGGTCCAGTACGATGTCATCTTGACTGATTACCTCTGCAAAGACCCTATCTTCAAATAAGATCATATGCTAAGGTTCTGTGTGGAGATGAATTTGGTGGGGTACTGGTCAACCCAGTACACCTGTTGATAAAGGCAAAAATTAATAGAAAAAATCAAAACCACACGTGTGAAATTACTATTACAAATTTAAATGAACCAGGAGGGATTAGGGGGGGCTGCAATATGGGGTGCAAGGAATTATGGGCTTGGAGGTGCCCTAGAAGCACCTTTGGCAGGTCCCTTTGTCTTGCACCTCCTGGTCTGACTTTTGTGACACTCCAACGGGCCCACTGAAGCTCCTGTGGAAGAAGGAACACTTCCTGAATTCTCTCCAGCTCTGCTCAAAACCTCATTTCCTTACAATCATTAGTTCTGCTACCTTAATGAGGGACACATAAAGTCAAAGCCACACAGTGTCCCCCTGCACTGATTGTCCCTTTGCCTCTGCTATTTCAAGTTCTTTTTTTTTTTTAAAGACAGAGACTCACTATGTCGTTCTCAGTAGAGTGTCGTGACGTCACAGCTAATAGCAACCTCAAACTCTTGGGCTTAAGACAGCCTCTTGCCTCAGTCTCCCAAGTAGCTGGGACTACAGGCACCCACCACAATGCCCAGCTGTTTTTTTGTTGTAGTTGTCATTGATTTTGGCTGTCCTGGGTTGGGTTCGAACCTGCCAGCCTCAGTGTATGTGGTCAACACCCACTGGGCTATTTCAAGTTCTAAAAAGTAGAGAAAGTAGAGGAAGCTGCACCCTTTGAACCTGTAAAGTTGTTCTTTCCTGCCCCAGCTGTGCACTGCTGCTGTCATAGCAGGGTCACACATCACTTGGGAGACAATTAGGGTGGAGCCCTTTTGCCAGGAACTCAGGCAACAGCCTCTGCATTTCCAGAACTGACCTTCCACACTGGACAGCTTGGCAGATGCTGAGATTTGAGAGATGCCACATCACAAAAAAGCCTTTTTTTTTCTAAAGACAAGGTCTCTGTCACCCAGGCTGGAATGCTATGGACCAATCATAGTTCCATTCAGTCTCAAACTTCAGGGCTCAAGTGATCTTCCTGCCTTAGCCTCCCAAGTATCTAGGACCATATGTATGCACCTGGCTAATTTGTTTAGTTTTTGAAGAGACAGGGTCTCTCCATAGTGCCCAAGCTGGTCTTAACTTAGCCTCAGCCAATCCTCCCTCCTCTACCTCCCAAAGTGCTGGGATTATAGGCACAAGCCACTGCACCCAGCTACAACAAAGTCTTGACAGAGGCACCAGGGTTCTGTTTAGAAGCACATACCCCCTTACCTGACACTTCCCCTTAAATAACGCTAAGAAACTTCTTTTTTTTTCTCTACCAACTCTTACAGATAAAAGCAGCAACAAGTGCTTTCATCATCGATGCCCCACCCATAGAACTGCAGCACACTGTCCAGTGGAGACTATGACCTTCACTATAGGCTTTCTTCTGCAAGCATCTTTGATTCCCATTCTAAGACCTTTCCTTGACTGCCTATGGAGAGCAAATGTACTGAAAAGACCAGGGAGAGAAGCCTTGGGCCACAACACTCAAGCTGTGAGTAATAGGAGATGATGAAAGAGACTTCAACTTTCTTGCCCTTGGTGGAAAAGGATGACTCTGAGGCTTGCTGTCTATAGCATCCCAGGGGCCCTACAGGACTGAGCCCAGCTCCCCGATGTGGTAACCTGCTCACAATACATCCTGCATTGACCCACCTCTCCACTCCTTTACCTGTGCTTCCTAGGGGTGCCTCCCAAATACACCATGTGCACTCAGATCCCTATCTTCTGGTCAGTTTCTGAGAATACCCAACTTAAGAAACACAGTTATACTCAGGTTCATTTCCCTGTTGGACAGTGGGCCTCCCCAAGGTTAGCTATCAAATCATACTCCTCTAAGCTTGTGCCATTTGGTCCCTGCCAAATGCTTTCTATGCATTACCTCATCTTATTGCACAATAACCCTAACAGGCCACCACTGTTGTTATTATTCCCATTTTACAAATGAGAAAAATGAAGCTCAAGAGCTTAAGTCACTTGCCCAAGGTCACACAGGCTATAGAAGCAGGGCTGGCATTTGAACCAAGGTGACCTTTCTCTGAAGTCTACATTCTTAATGACTACACGTTAGTTTATGGTATTCAATAAGTGGTTGTGTAGGAAAGAAGATGGTAACGAGCAAATTCAACAAGCGTCAGTATGAACTGTTCATTATTTGGGTGTTGGAGATAGGGCCCAAAGCCAATCAACTTTTGTTTTTGTTTCTTTGTTTGTTTTTGTTTTTTGAGACAGAGTCTCACTTTCTTGCCCTTGGTAGAGTACTGTGATATCATAGCTCACAGCAACCTCAAATTCTTGGGCTCAAGTGATCTTCTTGCTTCAGCCTCCCAAATAGCTGGGATTACAGGTGCCTGCGACAATGCCCATCTATTTTTAAAGATGAGGTCTCGCTCTGACTCAGGCTGGTCTCGAACCCGTGAGCTCAGGCAATTCACCCTCCTCAGCCTCCGAAGTGCTAGGATTACAGGCTTCAGCCACTGCACCCAGCCTCAACCAACTTTTCAAACACGTCTAAGACCTAGTGGAGATGGTAGCCATCAGAATGTCCTTCCCCAGATGTTCATGAGTCTTTTTTCTGTTCATTTATTGATTCAAGAAGCATTTATTTATCCCTCCTGTGTCTAAGACACTGGACTATGTCCTATAGAGGTTACAAATTAATTTAAAGCAAATTCAAAGAGCTTAACAATCTACAGACAGGTGTGGGAGAGACATAAAGATAAGCTAGCAGTACTGGAAAAGACAGATGACAGCACTAGAGCTGTCATCAGGCTGAGGGAGTTGAGCAGAGAAGTGTCATGTTTTCAGAGCAGAAGGTGGCCCCTGGAGCTGGTAGACGGCTGCCCCGGAGATGCTAGGCTCAGAGGACGGGAGAGCTTGCTGGCTCAGAGTAGAGCCTGGGAGGGAAAATGAAAGGGGAGAGGCTTATGAACAAAGCCACAAAGCAGGGGGATTCCAGGCGATTCCTGCCTCCCCCTACCCCCCACTTTCCTCAGGTCAAAACAACAAGAGGCAGCCACTGAAGATGCGTACCAGGCGGGAAACCAAGGTCTTAACAGACAATCATGGGGAATTATAGATACAGGTACAGGGCAATTCATGACCGCTTTTCAAGCCAAGACACGTATAAAATACACAAACCACATACTGAACAGGTCACCTTTCCTGCAGTTCTAAGAGGGCTGATTGAGTGAGATGACGCATGCGGCCACTACACTCCCCTCTGAAAACTTGGCACCAAACGACACTGCACCACCGCCAGCTCTCCCTGTTGTGCTTGGATCGCACAGCTTGGAACTCAGGAGTCACAAACTTTGAGGGCTGAAGACATTTCCCTGAAGGCTTGGCAGCTGAGACCTCATTTACAGCTCCTGTGCTGGGACAGGATTTCTTCTTTGCTCACCTTCACCCTTCGCCCCAGTGAGGGAGTGGGCAGGAGAGACAGCACACTGGGGGGAAACAGAAAAAGTACTCTGAGCCAAGTACTCTGCACAGTTTTTGTAAAAAGTGATCTGGCATGGAAAGCCTTGAAAATTCTGGGCTACTCTGGGCAGAATTTGCTCAAGAAAGGCCTTCCCCTTAGTGGCTGTGTTCAGAGCTAACAGTCCCCACTCCGTGTCAGCATGCCCCAAATGCACTTATGACCTAAGGGAAAACAATGTCTGCTCTGCAAATGCAGCTTCCCACCTAACCCAAGTTCCAACTAGATGGCTGCCCCCAGGCCTCTTCCAAATAGAAATTTCCATAGCTACCACTCTTGCCAGCTTACCCTGGGGCACTTAGAGCATTATAGCCATGGCTATAGGAAGGCAAGGGCAGGATCCAAGACCCAGGAGGTCCCAGATAGTTTTGCCGTTTACTCAGCAAGATACCGGGAGTTGTTGAAGTGGCACTGTGTAGCCCACAGGCCTATGTAAGGATCATCTCTCTGCTTCCCCACACTTGCCATAGAGCAGGCGAGCATGGGTGTATTGATGCCTGGGAGCAGAATATTAAATGCTTCTCCATTTCTTCTCTCCCCCCACCATAGGATATTCTTGAGAAGCAGTTCATAAAATTTCTCAGAAGGTTCTGCATAGTGGTGGCCAACTCAATAACTCATCCTTCATTGTAATGGGGTTCTGAACACACTACTCCAAAAGATGGCACCTTGGCATGTGAGAAAACAGCAGAAGGAGGTTGGTCTCTGTGACCTTCTCCTGAAATAAATCATGAAGCCATCATTGCAGAGGTGCCTTCCCTATACCTAGAAAGGACCGGCATTATCTCTGAAGATGCAGGGACACAGAGAAGAATCTGAACAAACAGACCTTGCTAAGTTTCCCCAGTTACTACCATTATTACCCTTTGTCCAATCATATTTCACGACTGCCCATTCTTCATCAAACTTAAACATAAAAACACATGAGTTTCCCTCTTTCTGGCGGTCTTCGTTTCTGAACGCCTCCATGTCACATAAAATATATTAAATAAATTTGTGTGGTTTTTTTCTTGTTAATCTGTCTTTTGTTATAGGTGCCTCAGCCATGAACCTAGCTATAAGTGAGAAAAGAAATCTCTTCTCCACTGGTTCTCCCTTCTTCCCTGTTTCACTCCTAAGTACACTATACAAATATAGACCTTTCTATCAGTCTCTACTTTCAGCAGGACCCACGATAAGGCATGGAGGAAGCTCAAAAGATATGACCTGGCTTCCAAAAGTGGCCCCTGGTAGGGCACAACCATGAGGCTTTCTTGCTTATGTTGGTGCCGAACGTGACCATTTTTATTGTAACCAGTCAAGCTTTGATTCTGAAATGTTCTCAGGATACTCAGCGCACAGAAGGAGGAGAAAATGGGCCCTTTGTGTACGGTGGACAAGCATAGCAGGTGAATTCTTTTCACCAAGTCCTGCTTCATTTTGTTGATTGACTAGAATTCATCTTGTGGGAGGGCCACTGACTCACCATGCAGACACTGGAAGATCAGTTTCATTAGAAGTGGGATATTTCACACATTTCTCACATATGCACATCAGGACACAAAGTGGGGTGATGTGCTTTGGCAGATGTCTAAGAGTCCTCAACTCAGTGGAGAGATTTTAACCAATTATAGCAAGGACGCTTCAATTGAGAATCCAGCTTCCCAAAGCAGATGACAGGTGCAAATAAGGGGTCGCCGGAGTGAAGGAAGACAGGATTAGAGTTAAGATAAACCTGAGAGAAAAGAGCAAGATTCTAAAGAGGAGAAGGGAAGGAAACTTCGTCTATACCTTCCATTTGAGCATCTAGGTCTGCCCATAATGGCTCTCCAAGTGATAGAAAACATCCAGGAATAGAAATGTCACAGGAGGTAAAGGTTGAGTCTGTCTGGGATGGGAAAACAAAGATTATAAATAATGAAGAAAAAAGTAGTGTATTGTTTATAGCATTCATCACAGATTAAAAAATTACATCTTAAGCTTAAAATTTTTATGATTGCTTTTTTCCCCCACATCTCCATGAAAATGAAGACCCTTCTCAGCAATCAGACTGTCAACATTCCAGAAAATGTCAACATCACTCTGAAGAGATGCACACTGATTGTGAAGGGTCCCAGAGGACACCTGCAGAGGGACTTCAACCCATCAATGTGGAACTCAGTCTCCTTGGAAAGATAAAGAGGATCCGGGTTGACAAGCGGTGGGAAAATAAAAAGGAACTGGCTACTGTTCACATTATTTGGAGTCACATACAGAACATGATCAAGGGCATTACACTGGGCTCCCATTACAAGATGAGGTCTGTGTACGCTCACTTCCCCATCAACACTGTTATTCGGAAGCCGGGTGTTGTGGTGGGTACCTATAGTCCCAACTACCTGGGAGGCTGAGGCAAGAGAAGAGCTTCAGCCCAAGAGTTTGAGGTTGCTGTGAGCTGTGGCACCATGGCCCTCTACCAAGGGCAACATAGTGAGACTCCATCTCAAAAAAAAAAAAAAAAAAAAAGAAAGAAAGAAATTTCTTGGGTGAAAACTATATCCACTGGGCTTGGATGAGGGCAGGCGTTGCTTGTTCAGTATCTCAAGCCCAGAAAGATGAGCTAATCCTTGAAGGAAATGACATTGAGCTTGCTTCAAATTCAGCTGCTTTGATTCAGCAAGCCCCAACAGTTAAAAACAAGGATATCAGAAAATTTTTGGATGGTATTTATGTCTCTGAAAAAGGAACAGTTTAGCAGGCTGATGAATAAGATATAAGAGTGGTCCAGCTGCAGCAAGATTCCTTAAGATTTCTTTGTAATGGGCTTGGCACCTGTAGCTCAAGCTGCTAGGGAGCCAGCCAGATACACCACACCTGGCAGGTTCAAGCCCAGCCCAGGCCTGCCAAACAACAATGACAACCACAACCAAAAAAGAGCCAGGCTTTGTGGCAGGCTCCTATAGTCTCAGCTACTTGGGAGGCTGAGGCAAGAGAATCACTTAAGCCTAAGAGTTTGAGTTTGCTGTGAGCTATGACACCACAGCACTCTACCAAGGGCAACATAGTGAGACTCTGTCTCAAAAAAAAAAAAAATGCTTTGTAACATTAGTGATGTGATAAAAGATTCATTCATTTGGGGAAAAAAACTTTCATGATTATAAATTTATCATTTTTGATATATTAAAAATATGAAGACTAGAAAAAAATATTTCTGAGTTTTTTAGGAGTATATGAATGGGGTGGGAGCCCTTTTTCTCTACACCCTTCTGCGACAGCAAGGACCTGTTAACATCTACCCAGGTCCTGAGTATCTAGTTATACAACATCTTGGAGCCTTATTAAGAACATGAGCTCTGAGCTTGGCGCCTGTGGCTCAAGTGGCTAAGGCGCCAGACACATACGCCTAAGGTGGTGGGTTCAAATCCAGCCCGGGCCCGCCAAACAACAATGATGGCTGCAACCAAAAAATGGCCGGGCGTTCTGGCAGGCGCCTGTGGTCCCAGCTACTTGGGAGGCGGAGGCAGGAGAC